>PVJD01001377.1:106679-272933 GCA_004026545.1 Mormoops blainvillei | reverse complement strand
GCGCCGCCTGCACGCGGCTTTCCCCGTCTCAGCAAATGAAAGCTTTATCTTTCCGGACGCTCAGGCCCAAAACCTTGCCATCATCCATCCTTGCCTTCTCTCTTATCCCACGTTTACTCCTTTAGCAAATCTTGTTGGCTCTCCCCTCCAATATGCCCGGGATCCCCCCTCTTCTTATCACTACTACCCTGGCCCATGCAGCTTTAGTACCTAGTGCAAACACTTGCCCTGTTCTTAAATCACCAGACTCCAGGCAGGCCGCCACCTCTTTCAAACTCATTGTCTGATGGGCTTTCTGTATGTCCTCCTACCCGTCTCCATTTCTGGCCCCAGGATATAGATTTCCCTTCCCACCTGTTGAAGAATAATAATCACTGCTAGTTTATTGGGACCCAGGCCCTTTACAAAGAGTATTACAAGTGAGGACCCTCTAGAGACAGCTTTCTTTCATAATTTCGGCTTTGATATTTACTAGCTGTGGGACTTGGAACAAATGATTTAAGTGCCTCACTTTCTTCCTCTGTGCAAAGGAAAGTAATATCACCTACTTCAGAGGGTTATTGTGAGGACTGAATAAATTAATGCACGTAAAAAATTCAGATCAATGCCTGCAACTTAGTAAGGGCTCAGAAAACGGTAGGTATTATAAAAATTTACATACATTATCTCATTTCAATTTACTGTACCAGTTAAGAACCCAAGTTCATCTCCCAGTTTCACCATTTCTTAGCTGTGAAGTCTTGAACAAGGACCTAACGTCTCCATGCCTTAGTTGTCATATTTGAAATGTGGATGGTGTTGTAGTAAGTTGTATAAGGGTTCAATAAATGTGAACTATTATTATTCAGTTCTGACACCAGCCCCATGAGACCATAGAGCAAACACATACTGAAGCTTGACCAGTTGTGTGACTGTCCACAGGTGGGCAGGTTACTTTTCTGTTTTCTCAGGGATCAGTAAAAAGAGACCTTGCCTTAGAATTACTGTACAGAACGCTAAGAACAATGAGCTATTATTACCCCCATTTTCATAGATAAGAAAGTTGAGGATCAGAGAGGTAAGGGTATAGGCTTCAAACCTAAATTCAAATCCCAGCTGGGCCATGGACTAGCCATGTGATCTTGGGCAGCCGATTTAATCTCTCTCAAGTGTAATTTCCTTATGTTTTAAATGGTGATTAAGTGAGCAAGCCTTATGGTGTTGTTATAATGATGATATAAGATCATGGAACTAAAATGCTTAGCATGGCGTTCTTATTATGATCCCCATTTTTATCTGCAGGGAAATGGGGACAGAGACAGGTCAGGTGACTAGCCCAAGGGCACGGCAGAGTCAGTGGCCAATTCAAGCTTCAACAGGTGTCCACCTGCCCCAGACCCCATCCTCCTGACACCACACCATGCCTCCTCTCAGAAAGCGGAACGAAGGCTGAGAGGGACTATTCTGGTACTCAAAGATCAGGACAAAGATGGGAAAAGGCAGCTCTCAGTTCTGCTCCAGACCTTCCCCCTCAGAGGGACCCTGGATCCGTGGGCAGCGATAATGGTTTGCCAAGCTGGTGGCAGACTGTCTAGGTACACTCGGAGCTAGAAGGAAGGGTCAGGGAAAATGATAGGGAAGCAGTGAACAGCTTTATTTCCCCTCCTCCAGTATGCTATTTGTCATCTTAGACATATATAGTCAAACCGTAAAGACAGGCTTTATAAGGACAAAGTCAGGGTTAGTTTATCCTTCTGCGCCCTTTCCCTTGTGCCCAAACTTGAGTCTTCCCAGGCAAGGAAAAGGGAGGAGGCAAAACGTGAAAAATAAAAACTAGGTGTATAAGTGCCAAGAAGGCATGTCCACTCATCATCAAATCCCAGTGCCTAGTATAATACCTGGTACACACCAGGTACACGCCTGGTACACACCAGGGAGCTAATGAATATAACATAATTAAGAAATCAGGTCATATCACTTAGCCTTTCCTACATCCCCCTCAAACACATGTCCTATTTCATATCTTTTGTCCCTATGTCCAGTTCTAGAGCTACCTAAAATGATTCCAAAGTAGTACTGGGTTCTAGAAAACCCTGACCACACTTACACCATCCGTATGTGCCTGTCCTGCTCCTCACTCCCAAGCCTTCCTTCCCTTGGCCAGTTTCTCCCAGGGCATCACTCCCTCTTTGGCCTCATTGACCCTCATTTTGATACAGAAAGAGTTTGGTGTTTGAAGGCAGAAGATCTACACTGAGTACTGCTTTGGTCTCAGGAAACGTCCTCTAAGCCTCAGTTTCCTTATCTGTAAAATGGGGCTGTTATACTACTGAATTTGGATTATTGCGAGGATTAAACTGATAACATCTATGTAAGGCACTTAGAACAGGGCCTGGCACACAGCAAACACTATGTAATTGTTACTGTTACTGCGATTATTTTTAATTGAAGTAAAGCATGCATATAAAAATGCTTTTAATTATAAAGTGTTATAAAAATGTAAAAGATTACTATTATGACTTTATAGTGAGTAAATCTTGGGGAGGGGGGACATGATCGAATCTTTTGTTCCTCAATAATGCAGAGAACCCTTAGAGAAGCAATTTTTTTTCTGACTTTTTAATTGCCAGGTAGTACCTCCAAAAGAAATAGCCCATATCACACACACACACACACACACACACACACATAATCACATGATATTATCTTGCTTGTTTCATGTTTATGATCTGCCTGTCCCCCCAAGCTGAAATGAGAACTCCATGACAGAGGAAGTTCTATCTGTATTGTTCAGAATGTGGCACATAGTAAGTATTTTTGTTGGACCAGTGAACAAATGAATGAAGTTCTGCAGAGAGCAAAGAAGTGCCAGGTCACAGAAATATCACACGGAGCACCAGGACTTCAATCAAAGTGGAATTCTATATAGAGCTACTCTTCAGAAGGCACTGCTTGTCAATGTTGGCTGCCTTAGACGACCAAGGTAAGGGTAGGAGGGATAAGGGTCCTTGAACAGTTGAAGACCAGCCCTCTTCTCTTGGAACAAGGATGCAGAAAGAGCAGATGAGGCTAAAATCTCTGCAAAGAACTTTCATTTGCCCAGGAAGCCTTCCTGACTGCGTTTGATTTCCCCTGCCCAGCAGCTGAGGCTATTCTGTGCAGGTTTTAAGCTTCCAACCATATTCGAATGAGGGATCCCAACGCCAAAGTGGAGGTTACTAGGCACCTTGGAGCTCCCTTGGCCTTACCAGGTGAGGATGCCCAGGGAGCATATATAGGGCCCATTATTATAACGATCTATTAATAATAATATTGTTATTAAATATTTATGAAGTACTCATGCTCTGCTTGATGGCGACCCGCCAACCCTCCCAGCAGCGCCAGGTCCCTAACCCTGAGTCCCACCAATCCTCCCGGTGTATTGTGATCCGATAGAATTGTGACAGGTCGCCTTGGCCGCCTCAGCTGACCTTAACTGCAGGGAACCCAGGCGTCCGGGTGCTCCCGTGGGGCAAGAATCCGCTCCTGGTCGCCACGGGGTCTGTGTATAGAATGTGCTCTATGGTCTGTTCCCCACCTGGGCTCCAGGAGCAGAAACGGGGAGGGGCCAGGTGCAAGCTTCCTACGGGGTCCACCTGGCGGCCGCCCCCGCCCCTCCCGGGGTCTCCGCCAGTCCGCGGACAGGCTTGGGCGCGGCCCGCGGCTCTCCGGCCCCAGGCGGACAACCGCTCGCTGTCCCACTCCCAGAGCTCCCGGCCGCCCGGCCCAGCAACCTGGCGCCCCGGCCCCGCGGCATTTTTTTCTCTTTATCATAAATATATAAATTATGCTAATTACGGGCATTGCATATTAACCAAACCCGAAACCTCCCCTGCCCGGCCCCCTCCCCCTCGGTGCAAACCCCTCCCCGCCCAGGACCCCGCTACTTACCGGAGCCCGAGCCCGAGCCCGAGCCGCCTTCGCCCCGGGTGCCTGGTGGCTACCGATTAGAGATTCATCTCACAGCCCGGGCCGGGAGGCCGGGGCCCGGGGCGGCCGCCGCCTGTAGACAAAGAAGCCAATGCGGCTTGGCTGGGCTCGGCTCGGCTCGGCCCGGGAACCGGTCAGGACCCGCCGCCGCCCCCGGGCCCCCAGCCCGGGATGGGCAGAGCCGGAGGGGACTCCGTGGGCTGCGCTGGGCGGGGGCGGGACGACGGGGAAGCGGGTAGGGGAAGCTGGGGTGGGGGGGGGTGGTCAGGTATATATATTTTTCTTCTTTTTCCCCTTCCACGGCCCCCCCTTTTTCCCTCCCCCCTTTTTTCCCTCCTTCTGCTACTTGGATTTTTTTAGCTGCTGCGTCATGAGCATAATTTATGCAAAGAGCTTTGCCGCATGCTGCACCGCGCTTGCCAGCCGCCGGGGGCGGGCGAGGAAGGGAGGGGATCGGGGAGCCAGAAACCAGGGATGGGGGCGGGGAAGGGACCCTCAGCCACTGGCCACGTCGGGAGGCCCCCAGAGGCTCGCTCCCGGGTCGGAATGGAGGGTCAGTGGGGCGGGTTATGCAGCCCCCCGCGAAGGTACCGCAAGAGGTTTCATTTTGGAAGATGCAAGAGTGAAGCAGGAGCTGGGAGTGCGGACTGGGACCCTAAACCACATTCCCTTCAGCATAGGACTTGGGGCGCTGACGGCTATGACTCGCAGCAGGCCGCCTTTCCCTCCCTAGGTTAGTCATCTGCCCTCCTCTACGTGGAAAGTCAAGTTCATGTCCATTCCCAAGCCTCAGGCCCAGACGCCATGCGAGAAAGGAGAGGTAACTCAGACATCGCTGAGCCAGCGTCGAGCCCTCGGAGCAGCTGCGCCTCATCTCCATCTCAGGGAGGTGACCCAGGTCCTGAATGCTTCCTGCCACCCTAGCAGCGGCTGTGGGCTGTGCTTGTCTAAAGGCGGCTCGCTGCGTTCTTGTCCAAGAAGACAAGGAAGTGTAAAAAATAGACAAAGTTCTGCGGAATGGAAAAACACAACGTCCGCTTTGGTGGTGGTAACGGGTGGGAAGTGTCTGGTTTGTCTGGAGGCTCTGGAAGGTAGGGAAGGGGATAAGGGTAAGAGGCAGAGTTTGGGACTGAGGGAAAGTAGATTGGAGAGGTGGTTGACAAACGGAAGAAGAAGGGGTTGGGAGAGCTAAGGGGAAGAGAAGGAATGGGGGAAGTAGAATTGGGGAGGAAGGAACCTCTGTAAATCCAGCGAATGGGGATGCCAGCACAGAGGCAGCCCGCTGTGTGCCTAGGCTGCTCCACCCCACCCCCATTTGGTGGTCTTATGTTGAGACTGGCATACGTGAGTTAGAGGAAGTGGAGCCCTCAGCCCTCCCCAGACAGTTCCCTAAGCCGGCTGGTAGAGGAACACTGCAGAGGAGGGGAGGAGGCGGAGTAGCCCCAGGTGACTCCAGACCATCACACTCTTTTCAGAAAGTTACCTGCAGCTTGCTCACACCCAGGTGGCCCCTCTCACAGAAGTTTCCCTCTTGAGGCCTGGCGCCATCATCACTTGCCTGGCCAGCAGAGCTCAGGTTCTGTCAGCTTGCTGTTTCCATCTGGGGGTGGGGAGATACTGTTGATGTCGGATTTATGAGAACTGATGAATTAGGAGTAGAGTATTTAGGTTTTAGTCCTAAACATTCTTTTACTAGAAGTCCAGGCAAGTAATTTAACTTCTTCATTACTTAAAAAAGAGGGTCCCTGACCGGTTTGGGTGTCCTCCCGATGTTTCTCTCCTTTTTTTTCTCCCCTCCCTCTGTCTCTCTCTAAAAATAAATAATTTTTTAAAAAGAATAAAATGAGAGTAATATCTATAATCACTACTTCGCATGGTTGAAATTTTTTTAAATTAATTTATTTATTTAGAGAGAGGAAGGGAAGGAGAAAGAGAGGGAGAGAAACATCGATGTGTGAGAGAAAACACTGATTGCTTACCTCTCCCACATGCTCCAATGGGGGACCTAGCGTGCAACCTACCCAGGCACGTGCCCTGACTAGGAATCGACCTGGCACCGAACGGACATCAAACCAGCCATCCTTTGCTTTGCAGGACAATGCTCATCCGAGCCACACCAGTCAGGGTGGGGTTGAAACCTCTTAGTTTAATCATGAGCCTATGTGTCAACTCTATACAATTGTATCAGCCCTTGTACAATAATTGGAATCCACTTTAATGGCCCTGTGAAACTCCAATACATGTCATAGTATAGCTCTTGGGGGTTTTGTTTGGTCTGTAGTCCCTGTGGTCCTTCCCCTCAGACTGCAAATTCCTTGACAGCACATATTGTGACTTAACGTATGGTCATCATGAAGCCAGAAACTTTAGGCTATGTGACTTGGTTTGGTGGTATACACAGATCCAATGCCATGGATAACATGGATATTGGATTGTGTGAAGAAAGAAATGGATGTGATCAAAGGATTTCAGGTGGACATACATCAAAATGTTAATTGTGGGGTTTTTTTTGGGGGGGGGAGGTAACCTGTAATTTATAGTGTACACATTTCTGTGTTGCTCAAATATTACTTTTTTGTTTAATTTTTTTATTGGGGTATGATGTGCACAGTAAAGTGCAGAAATCTTAAATGTATACTTTGATGAATCTTTACGTTA
Source organism: Mormoops blainvillei (assembly GCA_004026545.1). Lineage (NCBI taxonomy): Eukaryota > Metazoa > Chordata > Mammalia > Chiroptera > Mormoopidae > Mormoops > Mormoops blainvillei. The sequence goes on along the minus strand of PVJD01001377.1, from coordinate 266,327 downwards.
TATATGTAATCAGCACCCACAATAAGATACAAAGCATTTCCAACACTTGGGAAAGCTCCCTGCGCCCCTTTAGAGTTGATAAACTCCCAGTGACCACGACTCCAATTTCGATAGCCACAGACTTGTTTTGCTGGTTCTTGAACTTCATGTAAATGGAATCAGACAGTATGTTCTCTTCTATGTCTGGCTTCTGTTACTCAACAGATGTTTTTCAGATTTATCCATGTTGTTGGGTCTCCAGTATTATTCTTTTATATTCCTCTATTTATTTCATTGCATAATTATGGTACAGTTTATTCATTCTACTATTGCTGGATATTGGGTTGTTCCAGTTTTTGTCTTTTATGAATAAAACTGCTATGAACATTCCTTTACAAGTCTTTTGGTGAATATATGCACTCATTTCTACTGCATAAATATTGAGGAGTGGAATTGCTAGGTTTGGGGTGTATTTTAACTTTTGTGGATACTTCTAATTTTCTGAAATATTTGAACCAATTTATGTCCTTACTAGTAATGTATGAGAGTTCTAGTTGTTCCATAGCCTCACCAATACTTGCAGTATGGTCTTTTTTGTTGTTGTTGCAAGCTTACAATGTAATCTTTTTAGAATAGTATATATTTTATAATCAGAAAAGAGTCAACAATATAAATATTTCCATGGGTGGGTAGGAAAAAGATGTCACTAGTGGCTTCCTTCTGCTTCTCATGTCAAATAAAACTCTTCAGCAGAATCAGCGCAGCACATTTTTCTTCCTTCACTCCCACTTCCCATGCCTTCTGAGCCTGTATTTATTCAACAAATATTTATTATCTACCACATTCCAGATACCTGGGCTGGCTGCTAAGTGTCCAGCGGAATTTATAGTTTGCTTGGGAAAATAGACCTTAAACAAAACATAAACATATGAATATCACTATACATGATAATTACACTAGAAGGTGATATAACACCGGGGGGCGGGGAAGGCCATTCTAAAGAAGTCACACATCCAGTATATAGTACAAAGTTTGAAAGAGAATAAGCAGGACGCAGACGGAACAGCAGAAGAGGCAATGAGGCAGGAAAGAACGTGGTGTTCAAGAAGCAGAGGCTGGCACAATGTGGCTGGAACACAGCAAGTGACGGCACAGAATGAGGTTGGAGAGACAGGCAGGGCCCAGATCCGAAAGGCATGGCTGGATATACCCCCTTAATCGTTCTATTTAATTGGGTCCCTTCTTTCTTTACAAAGTCTATCAAGATTTATCTCCTTTGAGAAGCCTTCTTGAATAATACATTATTCTAATTAATATTATTTTAATTACATCATTGTTCCAATAACTTCATTATATAATTTGTCCTTTATAGGCCATTCATTCTGTTTCCCAAGAATACATTGGTTTACCCCACAGATGTGGGACAGAGCCTTCTGTTTCCTCTTTTGCTTACTCTCCAAGTACCCAGTTTATCAGAGATGCTCTGTTCATAATAAAAGTCTCCCTTGGCACATACTTTATTCCTAGAAAACTCTAGTAATGTAAGCAGATAATCCCTGGGGTCCTCACTTCCTTGGCTGGAGAACTGACCTAGTTCCAAGCCTTCAAAACTTTTTGCGGAGCAACCGCGTTTCCCCAGGTTCTGTATACATTCCTACCGACACCTTCCTCGTCTCCATAGTTAATCTTGCCCCCTGCCCCCCGCCCCGTCCCCCAGTCACCAGCCTAAAGGCACCACTGCTGTTGCTAAGGGACTGAGGCTTGGGCAGCTGGGAATAAGGTAAAGGATGATACAGTTGGGAGTCAGGTTGGTCAGCAGGAAGAAAAACCTCTCAGTTGTGAGAACAACACATTTTCCAGTGCTCCTCCAGCCAGTTTTCTTTTTTGTTTTCAACCCCGCTGTGTGTTTGTCACTTGCTTGTTTTCTCTGAAAGCTTTTAGGATTAAAAAAAAAAATCTCTGGAGACTTAAATTTTATGTCATGGCTTGTTGTGATTGGTCAGTTTTCATAAAACAAGGAAGCCGTGGTCCATCTTGACTGGTCATATTAAAGTCCTCGTGAGGAGAATGGGCCGTGAAGGAGGAGGTCCTGAGTGCCATTAACAACCCAGGGATATTTTAAGATAAGAACACAGAGTTTTTGAAAACCTGGAGTGTGGCTGTGCATGCTCCATTTTTTACAGACCTCCCACCCTGAAATGCATATACAGTATTTTATTGTATTTAATTTTAGCAGTGATGTAAAACTGTATTTCTGGGCTGTTGTCACCCTGACAGATCACCCTACCAGCTCAAAGGGTAAATATGTTTTTTCCCCATAATTTTTGTACAGTAACAAGGTGAGGAACATTTTGGCTCATAAATTATTTACCAGACCTCACAGGCATAATAGGCTGTGTGCATATTCATCAGGCTATCATCCATTATTCATAAGAAGTTTACTTCAACTGGTAGAAGAAAATGAGGTTGTTGATTGAAATGCTGAAGAAATGTGGGCTTTTGTCCTCCCCCCTCCTTTCTCCCATCTGAGTTGGTCTGGAAGTTTCCATCAAAAAATGATACTGTAGGGGAAAAAATTTATTCCCGACATGCAGATGTGTGGATAAGAGGGAAAGAAAGCCTGGAGTAGGAAATAAGTCCGCAGAACCAACCACCACCCATTTACCTTGGCTAAAGGCCACTGACTCCTGCTTCCACAAATATTGTGGCCAGGAAGTGGCCAAAGGGGGTCCCCTTTCTTGCAACAAAGGACAGCTTCAACAAATATGATAGAGTTACTACTTATATTAATTAAGATACAGGCTGCAGCCCTGACCAGCGCGGCTCAGCGGGTTGGGCATCATCCAGTAAAGCAAAAGGTCATCGGCTGGGTTCCAGGTCAGGGCACAGGCCTGCGGTGCTGGCCAGGTCCCTGGTTCAGGGTGTGTGAGAGGCAACCAGTCGATGTTTCTCTTCCTCTTCCTCCCTCCTCTCCCCTCTCTCTAAAAACAAATAAATAAAATCTTAAAAAAAAAAGATACAGGTTGCATTCTACAGCTGAAGAAGTTTTTATGATTTATCTGCTTGTTTGGCTTTCACAAGTCTGTGAGGTAGGGATAATTTTCAGGATGAGAAAACTGAGGGTCAGGGAGATTAAATGACTTCTCCAAGGCCAAACAGCTGGTGAGAAACAGACCAGGGCTACAGCCTAAAGTTTCTTCCACATTCTACGTTCATTATATTCTGGATGACAAAACCCACCATTCCCAAGATAGAAGCATTTTAGAATGTTTTCCATTAATCATTGATTTTATTGTTGTCCCTTTTTATATCTTTGTTATTGCCACGAACTACAGAGACAATATAGGCCTGATAGCATCAAATAATACAAAGCTCTATTGCATAGAGAGTAACAACTGTCCCTGGTGCATGGACAGGCTATTAACTGCCACGTCTGCCAACCTCCCTTGCCACAGCAACAAGTAGGAGACATTATAATCCAGTCAGATCCAGGGATCTGGGTTTGGATCTGGTCACGGTCACTTACTAGCTGTGTGTCCTTGAGCAAGTTAGCCTCTTTAGATCATATATATAAAATGGGGATAACACTCCTAGGGTATTTTGTGTTAAATGAGATAATGTATATGAAACTCAAGTGTCAGCATTTCCCTCCATTTTCCTCTCTCTAGTTAGTATATTCGGGGTAGAGGAATGGGAAACAAGGTTCCTCGCATGCCTGCCCCCAAGTCTTCTGCTTGACTGTCAGTTTCATTCTATCCTGGGCCACTCACTTGGCTGCTAGCCACAGCCTTGAGCTCCTAGTGTGGGTCCTCTGAATAAAAATGCAACTATATGCACAGTGGGACACAGCTGTGAATTCTCCCTAACATGACTACATAAGGCTATACTTGACTGAAGGGTTGGGGGAAAACTAAAAAGAATTCCAACGAATAAAGGAAAACAGTAAAACTTTGGGTTTTGCCCTGGCTGGTTAGGTCAGTTGGTTGGAACATCATCCCAGAAACCAAAAGATTGCAGGTTCGATCCCTGGTCAGGGCACTTGCCTGGGTTGGTGTTCAATCGTGTATAGTAGGCAACCAAATCCATGTTTCTCTTTCCCAGCGATGTCTCTCTCTCCCTTCCTCTATATCTAAAATCAATAAAGACATATCTTCAAGTGAGGATTAAAAAAAAACAAACAACTTTGGTTTTTAACTTTCTCTATAATCCAAGTGAAAAACAGCTATGAAATTCAGTCTCTATTAAGGGGTCAGGTCCTTTCATGATGAGCCCCAGCCTCTAACCAGGCTCCCAGTCCTCAGGTCTGCTTCCCTCCTGGGAACTCCTGGGAGCCCCTCCTTCATACCTCTGCTCTTTTCTGGGAAGCCCCACGTCCTTCCTCCCTCTGGCTCCTCAGCTATCCGCACAAATACATTTTACCAAATCTGACATATTCAGTCGGGAAGAGGTGAGAGTGTGGGGGAGGAACAGGGAAAAGGCGCCAAACTGTGTGCATTCCAGTGAGCTTTGACACACAGCCCATCCAGCAGAATCATCTTGGGGCGGCAGCCCAAGTCCAGACCCCTTCCAGTCTCCTGAGATGCAAATGAGGCTCTATTCTTCTGCGTGCCCTTTGGAAAGTAAGTGACCTTTGGAACACACACACACCCCTCAAAAATAAAATGACAACTCGAACCCCAAACCAGTGAACGTCAGTGTGTGTTAGTATCAATCCACTACTTTGCATTTTAATAAGAACTTAATGATACCGATGCAGGTGGTTTGGGATTTCACATTGAGAAAAACTAACCAAAACCCCAAAAGAAGAGACATCGCCCTAGGATTTCCTAGGCTGCCCAGCGACAGTGGAGTTAGCTCTGTACATTATTATTCAGAGCGGTGTTAGTGCCTCTCCTACAAAGGCTTGCCAGGAATAAGAAAGGAGGGTCCATTTCTGAGTCATATATCTTGTAATCCTTGTTCCCTTAGTTACACAAAACCAGCCAAAGCTTTAAAAGACTGCTTCAAAGAGCCCGATTGGATTCTTCCACAAATCCCCACCCTCCCTCTTTGGGCTGGGAAATAGTTGGTTTTATTTTTCCTAGTTCATAAGCAAAGAGCACAACACATAGTAGGTGTTCAATTAAAAAGCTCTAGGCAGTGTAATGAACTGGGAGTAGGGGGCCGAGGAGGAAGAGGCAGCGTTGTTCTCTGAGCCCTTGGTACACAGCTTCCCCATCTCCTCTGTAGCACTCACCGCATTATGCTGCAACATCTCCTTTCAACATCTGTCTTGCCCAAGCACATTAAAAGAGTTCATTGGCCATCCTCCTCGGCTTTTCCCTCTTCTTCATCCCAACACGAATTTTTTAAATAGCTCTCCTGAGATATAACTGACATACAATAAGTTACACACTTAAAATGTACAATTTTCTAAGTTTTGACATATGCACACACACGATACCACCACAATCAAGATAATAAACATATCCATCACCCCAAAAAGTTTCCCAGTGTCCATCTCTCCCTTCTGTCTCTCCCCCTCCCTTTATGCAGGCAATCACTGTAGATTAGTTTGTATTTTCCAAAATTTTATATAAATGAAATCCTGCAGTATGAACATTTTTTAAAAATCTGGTTTCTCTCACTCAGCATAACTGAGGTTATTTGTGTTGTATGGATCCATAGTTCATTCTTTTGTTTGCATGTTAATACCACAATTTGTTTATACATTGGCCTGTTGATGAACATGCATGCTGTTTCCAGTTTTGGACTATTACAAATAAAGCTGTTATAAATATCCATGTATAAGTCTTTGTGTGTCACTTGAAACTAATACAAAATACTATTGAGTGTAAATTGTAATTGAAAAATTTTTTCAAGTCTTTGTGCGCCTATAGCTTTCATTTCTCTTGGGTTAATAAGAGTAAAATGGCCCGATCATATGGAATGTATATGTTTAACTTTTAAAGACCCCATCTTACTGTTTTCAAAGTGGTTGTACCATTTTTATACTCTTACCAGCATTATATGAGAATTTTAGTAGCTCCACATCCTTACCAACACTTGAAATGGCCAGTCTTTTTCATATTAGGTATTTTAATAGGTGTGCCAACATTGTTAACCTTTTGGATTGGAAAGCATCTATGTGGTTCAAAATTTTTTTTTTAATTAAAGGTATATAATGAAAAGTCTCACTCCCATCTCTGTCTCCCCATACCACCCGTAGCCACTTTTATAGCTAACTTGTGCATTCTTCCAGAATTTCTTTACTGAAATACTACTGAATATTCTTGGTTTCCTGTTCTTTTACACAAAAGGCACCATGCTAAGTACACTGTTCTGAATCTTTTCTTATTTTTCACTTAAAAAATATTTTGGCCCTGGCCAGTGTGGCTCAGTTGGTTGGGTGCTGTACTGCAAATTGAAAGGTTACTGGTTTGATTCCCAGTAAGGGCACATGCCTGGGTTGTGGGTTCTGTCCCAGGTTGGGGCAAGTGCAGGAGGCAACCCATCAATGTTTCTCTTTCCCATCAGTGATTCTCTCCCTCACCATTTTTCTCCCTTCCCCCATCTCTAGAATCAGTAAAAGAAAAACATATTTTGGAGAACTTTCTCATTCTTTGTTACAACCACACAGTATTTAATTGTATAGATGTACTAAGATTTATGTTACCAATTCCCTATTGATGAACAGACAGGGTATTTCTAATCTTTTCTTCTTACAAACTATGCTGCAGTGAACAGCCTTATATACAGTGTTTCTCATGAGTGCAAGTATATCTGTAGGAATCATCCTTAGAAGTGGGAATGGTAATTTTAAATTTTTTTTGTTTTAAAATATTTTATTTATTCTTAGAGAGAAGGGAAGGGAGGGAGAAAAAGAGGGGGACAAACATCAATGTGTGGTTGCCTCTTGCATACCCCCCACCAGGGAGCCAGCCCACATCCAAGGCATGTGCCCTGACTGGGAATCAAACCACCGGCCCTTTGATTCGCAGGCCGGTACTCAGTACACAGAGCCACACCAGCCAGGGCTTGGTAATTTTTAACTTTGATGGATATTCCCAAAGTAACCCTATAGGAGTTGTACCAGTTTACACCCTCACCATCAATAAATTAGTGTCAGCTTCTCCACAGCCCTGTACATATAGTAAAATTAGCAAACGTTCGGAGTTTTGCCAATCTGATACTGGTACCTGTGTAGTTTTTTTAAAAAAATATTTTATTTAATCTGTTTGTAGAGAGACGGGAAGGGGAGGAGAAAGAGAGGGAAATATCAATGTACAAGAGATACATCAACCAGTTGCTTCAAGCCCCCAACTGGGGACCTGGCCCGCAACCCAGGTATGTGCCCTGACTATGAATCAAACCTGCATCCTTTTGGTTCACAGGCTGGCACTCAATCCACTGAGCCACACCAGCCAGGAAGGTTTTAACTTGCCCTATTCTTCTTAAGAGTGAGGCTGAGCATCTTTTCATTTGTCTGGGAGCCATTCATATTTCCTTTTTGGTGACCTGTCTATAAATGTCATTCGCTACTTTTTCTAACGATTGGTCATACATTGACTTCTATGGGTTCTTCATGTGCAGGGAGATTAGCCCTTTGTAATAGGAGTTGCAATTATCTTTTTTCTAATTTGTCATTTGCATTTTGATTTTATGGAGTTTTCATCCATGACATCAATCCTATTAGTTGATTCTGAACATGAATCCCAATATTAGTCCCATTGTGTCTGTCTCCTAAATTCTTCTGGAACCCCCCGCACCCCCCTTTTACCCCACTGCACTTTCCCTGGGCCAGTCTGCCGTCGCGGCTCACCCACACTACTGCATTGGCACTCTAACTGGCTTCCCAGGCGCGCCTCCACTCTTGCCCTTTTCTAATCTGTTCTACATTCTGTAGCCAGGAAGATTTTTCTAAAATAAAAGCAAGACCATGTTCCTTTTCTGCTTAAAACTCTTCGGTGGCTAACCAGTGTCTGCAGCATAGAATCCGTATATTAAGGTAGGATCCTCCATGGGTCCCCTGCACAGACTGGCTCCTGATTCTCTCTTCGGCTTCATCTCTTCCCAGTCCTCATCTCCCAGTCCATGCTCCAGCCACACTGAACTCTTTTCACATCCTTCCTGTCTGTAACCTCTAGGCTTTTGCATAAGCTGTTCCCTCTTTGGGAAACTCTCTTTGCTTGCTTGCCTTCCACTCACACTTCAGATTTCATCTCAGACATCACTGCCAATAGGAAGTCTTCCTTGACCACAGTGGAGGAGTTTGGGTGTTTTCATAACACCTCATATGCCCCTAGTGTCAGCACTAAGCACACTATATTATGATTATCTGTTTACTCTTCTCTCTTTCCTATTGAGTAAACTAAGTTTCATGAGGGTAGGAATTAAGCCTGCTTCTTCACTATTGTTCCTCTAATGCTTGCCACAGGGGCTGGCATGTAATAGGTGCTCAATAAATAGTTGTTACCGTAATTCAAGAAAGGATGCTTGATAAATGACTAAATGAACATTTCATTTCATTGGGAGACCCAGGAGAATGAAGAGAACGGAAAGGGTCTTTTTTCCTATCCAACGAAGTAGGCCAGTTGCGAATTAATCCTATCTGCCAGAGAAAGCAGTGACTCGCAACCCCTTCCATTTCTGTTGGCAATCCCAGGTCCCCAGGCAATAAGCAAAATATCTAGCATCTTGTAGTGGGGGCACTGACCAATCTGAGAGCAGCTTGCCTTAGCTGGGTCCTGAAGGCTTCCTGGGTCTCAGGGGTCAGTTAACCCTTTAGTCACTGAACCATGGAGAGGTCTTGAGATGGGGCAGGGGGTAGGGTTTCCAGTACAGGGTTAGAGCAGAAGGGTGGATACCTGGGGGAAGTTCTTGGGTCAATGGTTTTTTAACCATCCAGTAGAAGTGTTTGAATTTTTAAAAAAAGAATATATATTTATTTATTTTTAGATAGAGGAGAAGGGAGGGAGAAAGAGAGGGAGAGAAATATCAATGTGTGGTTGCCTCTCATGTGTTCCCTACCAAATATTTGCATTTTTAATATGTGGTAGGGCCTGACCAGAATTTACAATGTGATTATCAGCTCTGCCCATTTCCCCTCTGTCTTCTCAGGTTCCCTTTGCTCTTTCTTCCCTCAAAGGGAGTCTGGATTTAAAGCTGGATTTAAAGCTGGATTTAAAGTGGAGGTGACACAAGGACAGTGTGATTTTGGGTGCAGATGATGAAACAAAGACCCTTGGGAGGCAACAGATTAAACAATGTAAACAGATTTTTAAAATGCTTGTAAAGTCAAGCAAACCTAAGTTTGAACACTGGGTCTGCAGCTGTGTAACTTAGTTCAGCTACTTAACCTCTCTGAAGCACGGTTCCCTTACCTGCACCTTTCCTCGGAGTCTGCTACGGACATTAAATGAATAATACCTGGGGGAACTACTTCTGGCCAAGACGGAGGCATAGGTAGATACACTGTCCTCTCACACAACCAAAAGGACAACAACAAATTTAAAAACAAAAAATAACCAGAACTGCCAGAAAACTGAACTATATGTAAGTCTAACAACCAAGGAGTTAAGGAAGAAAACGTTCATCCAGACCGATAGGTGTGGAGCCGGGCAGCCGGGCAGAGAGGACACATGGAAAGGCAGCAGCTGGTGGACCAGGGGTCCCACATGTGCGTGGGGATAAACTAGGAGGAACAACTAGGGAGTGAGAGAGACCATGCAACCCAGGATTCCAGTGCAGGAAAAGAAAGCCTCAAAACCTCTACCAGTAAAAACCTGTGGGGGTTGCAGCAGGGGAGAAACTACCAGTCTCACAGGAGAGTTCGTCTGAGAGATCCACAGGGTTCTAGAACACACACAAACACACACACCTGAGAATCAGCAACAGAAGGGTCCAATTTGCTTGTGAGTATCAGGGGAAGTGACTGAGAGCCAGCCAAGAGCCAAGCAAGCGGCACTGTTCCTTCTCAGACCCCTCCCCCACATACAGTGCCACAAGGCAGTGATGTGAATTGCCCTGGCCTGGCAAATGCGTAAGGCTCTGCCCCTCACAATGTAATAGGTCTGCTGAGACCAAAAAGAAAAATATGGCCCAAATGAAAGAATAGATCAAAGATCCAAAAATAGAACTAAGTGATGAAGGGATAGCCAACCTATCAGATGCAGAGTTCAAAACACTGGTAATATGGATGCTCACAGAAATAGTTGAATATGGTTGCAAAATAGAGGAAAAAGTGAAGGCTATGCAAAGTGCAATAAAGCAAAATATACAGGGATCCAACAGTGAAGGGAAGGAAACTGGGACTCAAATCAACGATTTGGTGCAGAAGGAAGAAATAAACATTCAACTGGGACAGAATGAAGAAACAAGAATTCAAAAAAACAAGGACAGGCTGAGGAACCTCTGGGACAACTTTAAATATTCCAACATCTGAATCATAGGAGTGCCAGAAGGAGAAGAGGAAGGGCAAGAAATTGAAAACTTAGTTGAAAAAAATAGTGAAGTAGAACTTCCCCAATCTGGCAAAGGAAATAGACTTCCAGGAAGTCCAGGAAGCTCAGAAAGTCCCAAAGAAGCTGGACCCAAGGAGGCACACACCAAGGCACATCATCGTTATGTTACCCAAGATTACAGATAAGGAGAGAATCTTCAAAGCAGCAAGAGAAAAGGAGACAGTTACCTACAAAGGAATTCCCATAAGACTATCAGCTGATTTCTCAAAAGAAACCTTGCAGGCAAGAAGAGGCTGGAAAGAAGTATTCAAAGTCATGAAAGGCAAGGACCTACATCCAAGATTACTCTATCTGGTAGAGCTATAATTTAGAATGGAGGGGCAGATAAAGTGCTTCCCAGATAAAGTTAAAGGAGTTCATTATCACCAAGGCCTTATTAAATGAAATGTTAAGGGGACTTATCTAAGAAAAAGATGATCAAAACTATGAACAGTAAAATGACAACAGACTCACAACTATCAACAACCAAACCTAAAAAAATAAAAATAAAAACAAACTAAGCAAACAACTAGAACAGGAACAGAATCACAGAAATGGAGATCACATGGAGGGTTATCAGCCAGGAGGGAAAGCATGGAGAATGGGGGAAAAGGTACCAGGAATAAGCATCAATGGTAGGTACAAAATAGACAGGGGGAGGTTAAGAATAGTATAGGAAAGGCAGGAGCCAAAGAACTTACATGTATGATCCATGGACATGCACTAAAGGTGGGGAGAGGGGAATGCTGGTGAGGGGTGTGCAGGGCGGAGGGGAATAAAAGGGAGAAATAAAGTAGCACAACTGTAATAGCATAATCAATAAAATATATATTAAAAAAAGTAAATAATATATGTCAGGTCACAAGCACAGTATTGGATTCATACATAGAAGGGAATAAGGGGGAGCTGAATAGATAAGAATCAAAGTCATTTGGTGACAGAGTAGAACCAGAACTATGATCCACCTCCTACACTCTCATTGACAGGGGCTGCCAGGGTCATGACAATTCCAGGGTCCCTGAGGGCTCAGAAAGAGAGATAAGGGAACTTCCTTTCTTAGCTTCACTCCTTTATTTTCTGATGCCCTCAGCACAGTAGAGTGGGGATAGATTAGTGACCTCTCTCCAGTTTCAGGTTTTAGGCTAAAATTAGTTTAAAATCTGATTTGGATAAGATAGGATACAGGGAAAACGATATGCCTCATCTGACCTCCAAGGATTTATTCATTCATTTATTTACCAATTACTGATTGCAAAGGCCCTGGGGATAACAGTCTGCAAAAAAATAAAATAAAAGGTGCTTTTCCAAACTGTGGGTCCTGACTTGTTAGTGGGATGTGAAACCACCAACCAGAACTAGAAAAGAAAGAAAGAAAGAAAGAATTAGGAAAGAACAGAAAATACCACAGTGTATTCATTGTACATAGAAGGATAAGTACTAGGTTATATACAAGTTTGTTTCAGTTACATAAGTTTATAAATGTGTACATGCTGGGTCATGATTTAGAGTGAATTACTATGGATTTTGGTCAAAAATTTTTACAAGCTCCTACTCTACTATGTAAGCTTCAGGAGAGCAATGGCTTTATTTTCTTTTAGGCCAGTGCCTGGTGTTGGTAAGTAATCTATAAATAAATGTTGAATGAATGAGTGTCTAACATTGTGTCTGCCTTCAAGAACAACAAGTCAGACTTCCTGTCAAGATGGAGGGATATGTAAACACGCTTTGCCTCCTTTCGCAACCACAGAAAGAATTACAACTAGAACTCAAAACAAGTAACACGCAGAATCATCAGAAAATTGAGCTGTATGAAAGTCTGACAACCATGGATTTAAAGAAGACACATTCACCCAGACAGGTGTCTTTTCTACAATAGGTCATACTACTAAGACAAGACAAGGAGTCAAAGCAGCTCTACCTAATACACAGAAACAAACACGGGGGGCTGACAAACTGAGAGACAAAGAAATATGGCCCAAATAAAAGAACAGAATAAAACCCCAGAAAAAGAACTAAACGAAACAGAGATAAGCAACCTATCAGATGCAGAGTTCAAAACACTGGTGATCAGGATGCTCAAAGAACTCACTGAGCATGGTAACAAAATAGAAAAGACCCAGGAAGAAATGAAAGTTATACTAAGTGAAATAAAAATCTACAGGGAACCAATAGTGGAGGGATAAAGCCAGGATTCAAATCAACATTTGGAACACAAGGAGGAAATAAGCATTCAACCAGAACAGCAAGAAGAAAAAAGAATTGAAAAAAAGTGAGGATAGTATAAGAAACCTCTGGGACATCTCCAAACATACCAATCTCCAAATCATAGGGACGCCAAAAGGACAAGAGGAAGAGCAAGAAATTGAAAACTTAATGGAAAAAATAATGAAAGAAAACTTCCATAATTTGGTGAAGGAAATAGACATACAAGTCCAGGAAGCACAGAGAGTCCCAAACAAGTTGGATCCAAAGAGGGCCACACCAAGACACATCATAATTAAAATGCCAAAGGTTAAAGATAAAGAGAGAATCTTAAAAGTAGCAAGAGAAGAGAGTTATTTACAAAGGAGTTCCCATAAGACTGTAAGCTGATTTCTCAAAAGAAACTTTGCAGGCAAGAAGGGACTGGCAAGAAGTATTCAAAGTGATGAAAAGCAAGGGCCTACAATCTCGATTACTCTGTCCAGTAAAGCTAGTATTTATAATGGAAGGGTAGATAAAGTGCTTCCTGGACAAGGTAAAGCTAAAGGAGTTCATCATCACCAAGCCATTATTACATGAAATGTTAAACGGACTTATTTAAAAAAAAGAGATCAAAACTATGATCATTTAAAAGGCAACAAATTCACAACTATCAGCAATTCAATCTAAAAAAACAAACTAAGCAAACAACTAGAAATGGAAGAGAATCACAGATATGGAGATCATTTGGAGGGTTATTAGCTGGGAGGGTGAAGGGGGAGAATGGGGGAAAACGTGCAGGGATTAAGAATCACAGTTGGTAGGTACAAAATAGACAGGGGTATGTTAAGAATAATATAGGAAATGGAGAAGCTAAAAAACTCATATTCATGACCCAGGGACATGAACTAAAGGGCAGGGCGGGGGGAGCTTGCTGGAGGCAATGGGTATATAGGGAAGAGGGGGGCAAAGAGGAGGAAATTTGGACAACTGTAATAGCATAATCAATAAAATATATTTAAAAAGAAGATAACAGAGCCAGAAATACAGGAAAAGGTAAATATCAGAGGCTGTATACTAGTATTAGTCTGAACCAAATTAATAATGTTAATATAGTGAAGAGAGAAAAAAAACCTAAAAGAAGTTCCAAAATAGAAACTCTTGGAAATTGGACTTTTAGATTATTTGTCATGACAGGCGTGTGAAGTGTAAGAAGAAGAAAACAAACAAACCCCAGAACAAAACAAAAACACTGAGTTGGGAACCTGGGAGCCAGGGCACAAGACCTGATTCTGTGACCAGCTCACTGGGTGACTTAAGACAATCTCTTTATTTCTCTTATTGGAAAAAGAGGAATGCTCAGACAAGCCTAGCCTGCTACATAGAGCTGTTGTGAAGATTCCCCGTAATTATGCATTTTAAGGGTGCTCATACAGTACTGGAGACAAAAGTGAGAGCTGAAGTCAGTAGGAAGCTTTTTAGTGGTTTAATTAATCAATCAGCAAATATTTATCAGGCTTCTAAAGTTTACCGAGGGTTTTTCTTTCCAAAGCTTTCCCATTTCAGATGCTCTTTTAATACCATTCTTACCACATAAGATATTGAAGATCGACTCCATGAGAAAATAGCGTTGAGCTGTCGTGTTCTGCTTCATCCCTGTATTTGTATATAGCGAGCGCTCAGCAGCTATTTTAAAATGAAGGATGGAAGGAAAAACTTAATTGCTGCCCTAAAGGACAGCATCTTTGCCCTTAACGGCAATTAAGTTAGAGGCAAAGGGATACACAGAGAAAACACACACAAGGTACTGCACAGGTCACCTGGAACGAGTGCCAAAGGAAGGGCAGGGCCGCAGGCACTCCTTGGGTACCTCGAGTATGCCACCTCTAGTGTTGTGGAGGAACACGGCACAGTGTGCCCTTGGTTTTGGTGAGAAAGACAAGGGACACAGAAATAAATACTGACAGTCTGTGGAAAAGACAAGACAGCGAAGATTTGAGTGATGATCTAATTCAGAAAAGGATATATGTGAGCTGGACTGGCAAATATTTACGGAGCTGAGGTTTAAGCTGGGCTTGGTAGGAACACGTGATTGATCAAGGTTTAAGGAGCTCACTCCAGGCAGTGAGCTAAACCATTTAAATCTATGCCCCTCGTGGAAACGCTGTCCAGGTAAGGTGACCTTGAGCTGATGTGCGTAGGTGGAAAATGATTCCGGGGAATAGTTTAATAGTACTGCCTCACAGCGTCCCAGAGAAAAAAAGTCCAGTTTTGAGACAATACCTGTACACTTACTTATTTGGTTTTCCGCTAGCCGACGGACAGGGATGGGGGTTGTAAGACAAGACGTAGCGGGCGGGGCCAACGCGAGTGGGCGGAATCACGCGGGCCCTTCCTTTAGCTACTGGAGGCCCGGCAAAGGGGCGGGGTTTCCGGCGGCAGCGGCTCTTGGGCGTGGGGTGACGCTAGAGGACAAATCTGCACGTGACACGGAAGTGACTACGAACAGGAAGAGGACGAAAAAAATAACCGTCCGCGACGCCGAGCCGAACCGGACCTGCAGCCACCATGAACAGCAAAGGCAAGAACAGGGGTCGGTTGAGGCCGTCGGGGGGAAGTAGTGCTGCCCGGAGCGAGCGGGCCTGGAGCCCGGGGTCCCCCAACGCCAAGCCTGGGGCAAGCTGCGCCGTCCTTCTCGGCCGGCTGCAGCCCCAGGGGCTGTGCCGGGCGCCTTCGTCATCCCCGAATTACGGCCGCTCGCTCCCTCCCGGCCCTTTCCCCCTTCAACTCTGTGGCGCAGTTTGGCGCTGTGGACTGGTGCGCGGAGGGGGGGGGAGGTCTGCAGGCGGGGGGAGGTTTGTCATGATGGGCATCTGCAGAAGCAAATAGGGAGCTAGAGCAGGGATTTGGGTAGGCCAATGGAGAGCTGGCGGGGGCGGGGCGCCGCGCTCCGAAACCACAGGCAAGCCCCGGGCTTGACTAGTAAGGTGCCGGCGCTGGTGGGCGGGCCAGGGCTTGAAGGGTCACGTTCCCCTTCTTTTCCTGGCGGCCAGAACACGGTCTTAGGCTTTATAAGTCAAGACTTTACCCATCACCTTCTATCCAATGGCAGAATTCACTTCCACCATTCACTCGTTCTTTTAATTTGAAGTCGACCTTGAGTGGACATATGTGAGACAACCACCGTTACTTACGAGGTCTTGCTGGTTCCAACCAGGCCTGTGGAGACTACCCCGAGCAGAGGCAGGGTGCACCCGTGAAACATGGGCACGAACTTGTCCTGCATCCTGGAAGGAACTTGGGCCCAGCTAGACTTTTCATTTCCACCAGTATGCTAGTGGGAAGAGCCACTTTGCTGTCCAGTTGGAATCTAGCATCTTCTGCAAAGAGAATGCTTGTTTTCTTGGCTCTTCCAGGGCAGCCTGTTTTTACAAATCCCCTTCTGCGTACTCCCACTACGGTAGCTATCCAGTATGCTGTCTCCCATTTTGGTGACTCTGTATAGTAGGCAACATGCACCTATTCTTGTCTTCCAGGTCAATATCCAACGCAGCCAACCTACCCTGTGCAGCCCCCTGGGAATCCAGTGTATCCTCAGACCTTGCATCTTCCTCAGGCTCCACCCTATACTGATGCTCCACCTGCCTACTCAGAGGTGCTTCCAGTTTTACTACATTTGAACTTTTTGAGAATACATTTGGATTGCATTTTCAGTCCTTAGCTAAGTCTGATTCCATAGGTTCACAAACAGGAGAGTGCTCACATGAATAATCTGAAACAGTATATAGTTCCTCAATTTCTGTTGGGTTGCGAATACATTATCTGATTATTTAACATTATTTGGCACAGGCTGAGGCCAAGATGAGTTTGTTCCTTGTGTCTAACATTAGCTAGAGCAGGAAGGGATTTAGAATATTGAGCAGAAGGGGAAAGGCAACTTGTATAACTCATAGATTGTAATCTGCACAGAGAGAATTAAGAATGACTCATTAAAGAGGAAACAGGAATGAAGTCTGAATTAGGAATGTCATCAAGTAACATTTTGCCTTCTCCTGCCTTTTCTAGCTCTATCGTCCGAGCTTTGTGCACCCAGGGGCTGCCACAGTCCCCACCATGTCAGCTGCATTTCCTGGCGCCTCACTGTATCTTCCCATGGCCCAGTCTGTGGCTGTTGGACCTTTAGGTTCCACAATTCCTATGGCTTATTACCCAGTTGGTCCCATTTATCCACCTGGTTCAACAGTGCTGGTGGAAGGAGGGTATGATCCAGGTGCCAGGTTTGGAGCTGGGGCTGCTGCTGGCAACATTCCTGTGAGTATAACTATGTCAGAAAAAACTCAGCCCTTGTGTATTTTAACTTTCTGAAATGACTACGTATTCATCTTTCACCATCCCTGGATAATGTTTGCTGATTTTGGTGCAACAAATGACATCTACTAGTCAGGGAGAAAGCAGTTGAGAGGGCATGAGAGCTGTGGCAGGTCAGTCGCATCTGGAACATTCACTGGGGTGCAAGTTAACCAGATTCCTTTGTTTTCCTGTCCTAGGAGTCTTGCATACTGCTTTTTCAGTTCATCTTGGTACAGTGAACTAGTCTAATAACATTTATTCATTCCATAGCATTTACTTAATATTTGCCATCAGCATGGCATTGTATTAGGAGCTATGATGATTAAAAAGTACAATGCATGATCTCTTTAAGTAGCATTTAGAAAGATGCTAAGGATTTTGTCTCCTGCTTAGTTTCTCTATGCATGGAATTTAGAGCCAAATAATGGTCTTTGCTGGGCCATGAGGCCTATCTACTTACCACATGTTAGAGATGAGGTGGGAATGGTATAGTTAGGTAGAGCCTTTTGGTTGTCCCATGGTCATTTCAAAACTACTGAGGTATAGGGCTGTGGACCTGGCATCCGATACCTGTTTTTGGAATGTGGGTAGGAAATCACTGAAAATGCCAATGGGTCTAGACTTCTTATATTCAGAAGGTATCCATAGGCTTTATCTTGGAACTAGCACCCTTTAAATAAGTGGTGTTCCCTTTCCTGTTCGTATCTTTAGGTTCACAGATCTGCTTTAGAACCCAGATTGGTGGCAGACTGTCTCCTAAAAATGCTGTTGGTCGGCCCATGGCCATCTCCCTAACAAGGTCCTGTTTCACCTGTGCCTGCTTCCCTCATATCAGCTGCTTTGTGCCCAATCAGTTTTGTCTTTTCCTTTCAGCCTCCACCCCCAGGATGTCCTCCCAATGCTGCTCAGCTCGCAGTCATGCAGGGAGCCAATGTCCTCATAACTCAGCGGAAGGGGAACTTCTTCATGGGTGGCACAGATGGTGGTTATACCATCTGGTGAAGAACCAAGGCCACCTCTGTGCCGGGAAAGACATCACATACCTTCAGCACTTCTCACAATGTAACTGCTTTAGTCATATTAACCTGAAGTTGCAGTTTAAGACACATGTTGTTGGGGTGTCTTTCTGGTGCCCAAACTTTCAGGCACTTTTCAAACTTAATAAGGAACCATGTAATGGTAGCAGTACCTCCCTAAAGCATTTTGAGGTAGGGGAGGTATCCATTCATAAAATGAATGTGGGTGAAGCAGCCCTAAGGATCTTCCTTTAATTCCTCTGGAGTAATACTGTACCGTACTGGTCTTTGCTTTTAGTAATAAAACATCAAATTAGGTTTGGAGGGAACTTTGATCTTCCTAAGAATTAAAGTTGCCAAATTATTCTGATTGGTCTTTAATCTCCTTTAAGTCTTTGATTTATATTACTTGTTATAAATGCATTAGTTGTCTGCCTTTTCTTTTCCATCCTTTGTCCCGCATCCCACCCTCAGCCAGTCTTCCATTCCCTCCCGCCAATCTCCATTGAATCAATGGTGCAGGACAGAAAGCCAGTCAGACTAATTTCCTTCTCTTCTTGCACTTCTCCCCACTTGTCATCTTTTAACTAGTCTTTCACAAGGATCCTCTGAAAACCCCTCTGTGCCCAAGCACAGACCCCATTACTTTGCTTATGCATCTCCTCAGGCAAGAGGAGGGTGCCTTTGGTCGCTCCTCATAGGTTGTCTCTTCATACATGAACCAAATCTAAATTTGCTTTGGTGCCAGAAACACTGAGCTTGTTTGAACAACGGATAGTAATGCAAACTGTACTGTAAACTACAGTTTGTTTAAAATGTGCATGTGGGCAGGGGGCAATGAGGAGGATGCAGTTCACAAGCCTGATGACGTTAGAGCCAAAATTAAGGGGAGTTTTCAGATCAAAAATTGGTTACCATATATTGTCTGAGTGTCTGACGCAGCCACTCATGGCTCCCAAGAATTCCTCAGCTGGGTAAATGGGGTCATATTGTGAATGCCTCACTGCAAAATGACTCGAGTCCAGTGAAATCTCATTAGGGTAAAGAATATTTCAGGGATCCTTAATATTTTAATTTTTCAGCAATTGGATTTTATTTTATTTTATCTTATAATTTCAGTTCATCTAAATTGTGTTCTGTACATGTGATGTTTGACTGTACCATTGACTGTTATGGAAGTTCAGCGTTGTATGTCTCTCTCTACACTGTGGTGCACTTAACTTGTGGATTTTTTTATACTAAAAATGTAGAATAAAGACTATTTTGAAGATTTGAATAAAGTGATGAAGTTGCATTACACCTCACTTCAAGGATTCTTTAATCGGCTTGTTTTTAGATTCCTCTGTTTATATCTTTAATATCTCACCAGGAATTCAGATGGGTGCTGCTGCCTTTTTTTTTTTTTTTTAATAAAGACTTTGAAATAAATGCAGGAAGACAAGGCTAAGATTGGACCACTCTCTTGAGTTCCACCCAAGATATTTAACTTCATTTTACTTCCTAAGCTCTTTCAGATTTTTTTTAATTTTTAAAAACTGAGTTTAGAGAAACATTGATTTGTTGTTCCACTTATTTATGCATTCATTGGTTGACCCCTGTATGTGCCCAGATAGGGGACAGAACCCACAGCCTTTGTGGATCAGGGTGATGCTCTAACCAACTGTGCTACCTAGCCAGGGCAGATTCTTAAAAGACTATTATGCCAGAGGAATTCAGAATATAAACTTAGAAATAAGGGAATGAGCCCTGGCCAGGTGGCTCAGTTGGTTGGAGCATCACCCTGTACACCCAAAGGTGGTGGATTCAATTCCCAGTCAGGACACATACCTAGATTGTGGGTTTGATCCCTGGCTGGGGCACATATGGGAGGCAGCCAATTATACTTCTTACATAAATGTTTAAAAAAGAAAAGATATATTCTCCTAACTTGCCCTATAGTTTGACTTAAAGAAAATGTTTTTAGTATAACAGTTTGTATAAGTCCAGGGTGACCTTCAGTTTCTCAAGTTCTGTGTGAAGAAATGGGAAACTGGAATCTAGATTGCGAACTCTTAAAGTCTTACTTTGGGTAGACTTGGAGAGCTAATGATTTCTACGAAAACAACTGCGCCTTTTAAACATACCTCAATTTGAGGTACAAGTTAGATCCAAGAAGCTTCTCTGGGCTTGATTCAAAGACACTAGTGGGAAAAGTGGTAAGAAGACTGTTCCTGGTTCCTTCTGTGTATGCAGAGAATGGATTCTGGGAAGTTGTGGTCTTTGCCAGGATGGAGAAGAAACCATCTCCCAGGGTATGTTTATAATATAGACACTCATCTGGGACAAGCTTCCCAGGACCAGGAGAGCTCCCTCCCGTCCATTCCCATTTCAACCTCCAAAACTTCCCTAGGATTCTTCTTGCTTGGTGAGAACATAATGCAAAGGAGTTAAGCAAAAGAAAATGTCTGTTTAAGCAAGTATAAGTCAAAATGAAAAGATAGTTATTTCTTAAGAGAATCTGATTTCTGAATCGAAAGATTTTAATTCTGATAAAAATAGCATTAAGTATGATGTTGGGGAATACGGAAAGGAAGGGCTCAGATTAAGGGGTGTTGCACATTCGTCAGGAGGTAAGGTCTCCTAACCCTCCTGGCCTGGCCTTTTACTCTGGTATCCAGCCTCTGGGAAGAACTATGGACACTATCTTAGCTGGGGCTGTCACTAGGTGACCAGGCAGGGGAGAGGAGCAGCCAGTGACCTTAACTCTCTCTCCCCTTTGACCTGTGAAAAAAACTGAAGACAACTGGGCACATACTCAAATGCTGCCTGGTATAACTCCACCTTTTTGGTCATCACAAACACCGCTGTATTACAAAGGCCTGGCTAAAGACATCATAGTAGCTTTCTCCATGTCCCTGGTTCCTGGAATCAGTGATGTTGGATTTGGGCCTCTTCCTGGAAGGAGCTCAGGTTTGCCCATGTCAATTGATGCTCCCAACTGATTTCAGATAAAAGTTTCACCTAATAAATTAAATAGTGTGTTAGCACTGGAGCCTGGATAAACTCCTTGGGGCCTGGGAATCATTAGATGAAGTATTCCTCCTTCTCCCTGCCCTTGGCTGAGTCACTCTCCATCTGAAGGATGGTGCTGGGCTCTCCTTCTGCAGGTTCGTAGGTGACGTAGCTGCCTTTGTTCTTGTACAGGTAAAAGAAGATCAAGATCACGACTGAGAGTAGGGTGAGGAAGACCACGGTGATGACAACTTAGAAAGGAGAGGGAAAATGTAGAGATGTTTCAGGACTGAGTATGTCTCAGTTATTCACGAGGTCCCCTGAGTTAGATGATTCCCTCACTTTTCATAAGGATCCTTCTGGTCTAGTTAACTAGTGTCTACTTCCAAATCCATATTCCCCCACCAAGCCCAACTCCCGTGGGACACGATCCCTGGGGCCTCTGGGGGCTCAAGCTAAAGACACAAGGCTTTTGATTTCTGATAAAATTGAATTCTCTCTCAACCAGTTTCTGATGTGTATAATATAAACAGGAAGGAGGCAAACAGGAAATAGCTTATCCCAACAGGAAGGGTTGTTTAAATCCATAGTCTCCTGTGGGGGATTCTCTGCTCCCTCCCATCCTCTTTCTCGCTCACTGGACAAACCACACACATCCTCTTCCCTGCCCACATACTGGAGTGTAGTGCCCATATACACATATATCTATTTGTGGTCACCTCCCAACCTATCATTTACTGGCAGTGCCTCTCAGAAGCCTTGAGAGAGTTTTCAGAGCGCTGTGTGTGTGTGTGTGTGTGTGTGTGTGTGTGTGTGTGTGAGAGAGATAACCTATGGTGCCAAAATGAGCCCATTCATGGATCTGGTCTCTAATCTGTACTGCTTTCCTGTATAGGGAAATCCTAGTTCATCCGCTGGGTTCTTGGTTGTCTGCAACGAGACTCAGAGGTCCCTTGGATTTAGCTCAGAGCCTTTGTTACCTGCAATGAGTGCTGTGCTGGCTTCAGCATCTGGAGACAGGGTCCCCGTGACCCGCTGAATTGGGGTGGTCAGTTCTGGAAAATATAGAAAAGTGGAAAAGGAAATTGGGTGAATTTTTTGTTCCAAAGCATATGTTCGTCCTTCAAATGTCATTGCCCTACCTTCTTCCCTATTCAAAAATTTATCACTCAACTTCTACAGTAAATCCACATAGAAAACCTGGGGAATAGAGGAGAAAATAAACCACCACTCAGAGACAGTGAACATTTTCCTGGATTTCCCTCTGCCTAATACAGTAGTTAAGGGCTTTAGAGTCTGACTGACGGGATTCAAATCCGAGCTGTCCTTTACTGGCTTTTACTAAGCCATCTTGGAACCCTGAGAAAACGACCTAACCCCTCTGTGCATCAGCTGCCACATCTGCAAAATGGAGATAAGAATGCCTACTTTATAGGGTTGTTGTGACATGTTCTAACTCAAAAAGGCAAAGCTATTATTAGAAATGCATATCTTTGCGTAAATGAAATCAAACAATGAGTGTGTATATATATATTTGTATTATATGGTACATGCTTTTCTTCAATGTTCTTACAAACTCTTGTAAACATTACTTTTTAAAAAAGATTTTATTAATTTGTTTTTCGAGAGAGGGGAAGGCAGAGAGAAAGAGAGGGAGAGAAACATCAATTGGCTGCATCTCGCACACCCCCAACTGGGGACCTGGCCCACAACCCAGGCATGTGCCTCGATGGGGAATCAAACCAGTGACATTTTGGTTTGCGGGATGATACCCAACCCACTGAGCCACACCAGTCGGGGCTGTAAACATTATTATTATTTTTTAAGAGCTTATTTATTTTTAGATAGAGGCAAAGGGAGGGAGAAAGAGAGGGAAAGAAACATTAATGTGTGGTTGCCCTGCTAGCGCCCCCAACCGGGGACCTGGCCTACAACTCACATACGCACCCTGAATGGGAATGGAACCAGCAACCCTTCAGTTTGCAGTCCAGCGCTCAATCCACTGAGCCACACCAGCCAGAGCTGTAAATGTTATTTTTAAATGAGATAAGTCTCCTCCCTTATTAAAACCCTATCTAGCCCTTGCTGGTGTGGCTCAGTGGACTTAGTGCCAGCCTGCAAACTGAAAGGTCACTGGTTTGATTCCCAGTCAGGGCACATGCCTGGGATGCAGGCCAGGCCTCCAGTGCGGGGTGTGCGAGAGGCAACCGGTCGATATTTCTCTCCCTCTCTTTCTCCCTCTCTCTAAAAATAAATAATTTTTTTAAAAAAGAAAAGAAAAAAGAAACATAAAATTCACTGCAAGTGCCTTCCTTGGATGCAGTAATTGGTTGGTTTCTACTTTTATTAAGCCATCTGGTGAAGCAGTAAGTACAAATGAAGGCGGTACAAAGAAATTTACCTCTACATGAAAACCATGGATTAATGAAGAAGGCAGACTCTGCATCACATTTTTAGTTTCGATGAACAACTTCATTCTGCTGGAGACAGAGGCTCTCTGGAACCTACTTCTAAAAGGAGGGAGCACGTGCCCCAGGACACAGTGGGCAAAGGACTGACAGGGACTCGAGGTTCAAATGCTGGTGGAGATTTAACTACCAATATTATAACTGAGGTGGTTGTTGTAAGTTTGGGATTCTTGTTCCAGAGTTTCCAAAGTGTTGAGTGGTCGGCCCTCACCTTCTCTTTCCTGTAAACCCATTTTCAGTGATCTAATTTCAGAATGTGAGTCTTTTAAAAAATGCACATCAAGTTTTATAGCAGAAACGCCTGTGTTAGAAGCTACCAGAGACACAGAAGAATAGTGTCAGGAAGCTCTCTGGAGCTCAAGTTGGCGAATAAATTTAAGAAGAGTTATATTTGGAGCAAGAACTGGGAAAGGGCTAAGCCTGCTGTTTGGGCCTGAAGATGCCAGGTTGGAAGAAACAGAGAAAGCAGAATCCCTCCAGCCCTTTTTGCCTCTGTCTCCTATCAAAGAAATGATTTTTTTCATAAAAGGAGCAGCAGGAGGTCGGTGATGTGGGGAAGTGAACTTAAGAGAAAGAATGCAACCCAGAAAGCACTGGACTAATCTAAAAGGAATCCAGATAAACGACAGCCAAGGGCACTGAAAGAACAACGTAAAAGATCACTATTGGGGACACGGGAGCGTCTGAGAGAGAGAGAGAGGGGTCAAGAGCCTGACGTGCCATAAAAAGGAGGCGGATTCCGTAAGCAGCTGGTGATCTTGACGTGGTTTCCCAGCAAAATTCTAGAACAAGTTATTAGGGTCTGCTTTGAGGGCCCTGAATCTTGAAACAGCACACATCAGGAGCTCGTATGGGACCGCTGCAAGCAAGCGGCTCAGACAAGCCACAGGCTAAGCTCAGCCTTCTTCGACTGAGAGTCCGGGTTCACAGACAGAGACGTCAAAAGTTAATTCGACAGGTATTTATTGACTGTGTGCGCTGTGCCAGGCTCTCTTCTAGGTTCTGGGCATAGACCAAGGAAGAGAACGAAGGCCCATGCCTTCACGGTTCCTTAAAAGAATTACAACAGAGTTCACCATATGACACAGCAATTCCACTTCTACGTATGTAACCAAAAGAAGTGAAAGCAGGAACTCAAATAGGTATTTGTTTATCCACATTCACAGCAGTGCTATTCACATAGCGAAAGAGGGAAACAACTCAAATATCCAAGATCAGATGAATGGGTAAACAAAATGCCATATACACATACGACAGAATACTATTCAGCCTTAAAAAGGAAGACGATTCCGGCACATAATACAAAATGATGAACCTTGAAGACATTATGCTAAATGAAATCAGCCCTCCATGAAAGGGTAAGTACTGTACGGGTCCATTTATATGAGGTACCTGAAAGAGTCAAATTCATAGAAGCAGAAAGTAGAATAGTGGTTATCAGGAGGTGGGAGGGGCGGGTAGTGGAGAATTATTGTTTAATATGCAGAGTTTCGGTTTGGGGGGAAAATGTTCTGGAGAAGGATGGCAGTGATGTCACACAACAAGGTGAATGATGCCACAAAACCGTAGGCTTAAAGGTTGTAAATCTGCCCTAACTGGTGGGGCTCCGCGAGCGGGGTGTTGTCCTGCAAAGCGAAAGGTCCCAGCCAGGGCACGTGCCTGGGTTGCAGGCGAGGTCCCCAGTTGAGGGTATGAGAGAGGCAACCACACATTGGTATTTCTGTCCCTCTCTTTCTCCCTCCCTTTCCCTCTCTCTAAAAAAATAAATAAAATCTTTGGAAAAACAGGTGAGAAAATAGACTGTATTAGTTATTGTTGATTGGTGCTACGTAGAAAAAACAAGCGGGAAGGGGGAGAGGGAGTTTGGATGTAGATGGGGTGGTCAGGGAGTCTCCACGATGACGTGACTTGAGTAAAGGCCTACGGAAAGTGAGGGAGGCAGCCATGTAGAGACCTGGGAGAGGAACATTCTAGGCAGAGTTCAAGGCTGGGCTATCCACAATATGGAAATGCACCTGGGGCCACTGTATACTTGGCCTGTGAGAGGTGCAGCACAGAAGTCACCTGGAGGAAGCAAGGAGGAGAACAGGAGGTAAAATCGAGGGGCCTATATGAGTGAGATGAGAATCTTTTAGAAGTTTCTGAAGAGAGACTGGTTAGATTTTATATATATATATATAATTTTATTAATATTTAGAGAGAGGGGAAGGGAGGGAGAAACAGAGGGAGAGAAACGTCAATGTGCGAGATGCACTGATCAGTTGCCTCTCCCATGCCTCCAGCTGGGGACCTGGCCCGAGGCTCAGATATGTGCCCCAACTGGGAATTGAACTGGTGGTCTCTCAGTTCGCAGGCTGGCACTCAATCCACTGAGCCACACCAGCCAGGACTGAATTTATATTTTAAAGCAGTGCTTTCTCAAACCGTTGTGCATAAGAATCTCCTAGGGGTCAGGTGAAAATGAAGGTTCTGATTCAGTAGGTTTGGGGTAGGGCTTGAATTTCCAAAGACCACACTTTAAAAAAAAAAAAAATCTTTCCTGAGGACCTTTTTTTCCCATTGCTTTTAGAGAGAGAGGAAGGGAGACAGAGAAACATTGATGTGAGAATCATTGATCAGTTGCCTTTCATTGCCCCCAGATCAGAAATCGAACCTACAACTTTCTGGTTACAGGAGGATGCTCTGACCAACTGGCCAGGGCCCAAAGAGCACACTTTTGGAACACTGTGTCCACTATGTTGTGAGAAAGGCTAATCCAGCCCAACGAAGGATAAGATGCCACATGGAGAAAAAGTGAGGGCCCCAGTCTCAGCCAGCCAGTACCAAGTGCTAGATGTATGAGGTAGGTCATCTTGGACCTTCTAGCCCAGCAAACCTTCCAGTGGATTATAGCTGCATCAGTGAGCACACGTGAAACCAGTAGAGGAGTCCCCACTCCACTCACAGAATCCTAAGAAATAATAAATTGCTACTGATGCCCTGGAGAGATAGCTCAGCTGGTTAGAGTGGCACCCCGATATGCCAAGGTTATGGGTTCGATCCCTGGTCAGGACACATAGAAGAATCAACCAATGAATGTATAAATAAGTGGAAGAACAAATCGATATTTCTCCTGTCTAAAATCAATTAAAACAAATTGTTACTGTTCTAAGCCACTAGGTGTTGAGGTGGTTTGTTATGCAACAATAAGAAACTGAAACAGAAAAGGATCGTGTGGGAAAGTGTGGGTAGAAGTAGAAGCCAGCTGTACTCAGCACCGGGCACAGCTGCACCCATCCAAAGGTGGAGCTTTTTTTCTAGTTTGCCTGAAAACACTGACTGGGTCTAGCAGCAGCTCACGGAGAAAGTGGTGGGATTCTGGATATATTCTGAAGTTAAGACTGACAGGATGTGGGGCGGGGTCAAGGATGACACCCAGGTTTGGGCCTCAATGACTGGAGGGAGGGAGGGTGTGGTGTTACCTGAGATGGGAAACCTGTAGGAGGAACAGATCTGGAAGGGAAGATCCAGAGTTCAATTCTGGACATGACTGCTTCTTAGACATCCAAGTGCAGATGTTAAGACTGGAATTTGGGAAAGGGGTGTGCACTGGAGATTTAAAAAGTCAGATCATGAGAGTGGGTTGAGATCACCAAGGGAGTAAGCACAGACGAAGTGGGTCAAGGACGGAGCCCAGGGAGGAAACAGCAAAGAAGTCTGAGGAGCAGCAGCCAAATAGATCAAGTACGAGGACCACTGGGATGTGGTCCTCAAGCAAAAGTCATGAATGACCTTGAGGGGGAACCTTTGGTGAATTGCTAATACAAACCCCCGGTTTACAGTGGGCTCAAAAAATAAAAATAAATAAATGGAACTGAAGGCAGAATATAAACAAGCCTTCTTGTAAAGGCGAACAGAGAAATGGACGACAGCTAGATCGGGGAACGGTGCAAGCTTTTTGTTTGTTTTTGTCTTTTTTTTAAATGATGAAAGAAATGACAGCATATTTATGTACATATAGAAATAACTCAGGTGAGAGGAACAGTTGATGACATTTGAGAGGACAGTGGCTGGAAGCATGGCCTTGAAGGTTTGGGTCTAGTGCACGAAGAGAGGGGATGGCTACAGGCAGAGCAGGGATCATTCATTATTAACGTGTACGTGAGGACAAAGGCGGGTAGCAAGCAGATGGGGGGAGTAGGAGCCTCTGAGTTCTCTTCTGAGAACTTGAATTTGTTTGAGAAAATAGAATGTAAGGTCAGTAATTGAGCGAGGATGGGGAGGGGGCTGAAGGGGAGTTGAAGGCGCTGCATGAGTAGAGAGCGACTCATCACAGAACACGTGGTAAAACTATTTATACTATCCTTGTGGAGTAATACAGCCTGGCTATAAGGACTAAGTGGGGTATTAACTGACTGTCAAGGAAGGGAGTGAGTGACAGTAGTCTAAGCAGAGGGTCTTCCGCTGGGAACTGACCTTAGCTCTTTTTGAATTGATACTATCATGTCAAACTATGCTAGGGCCAAACTAAGGCCTCTATGCAATTCAAAATAAAGATATTAAATCATAAGACAGGTTGAAGAAAGTCCAATGATAAAAATCTGTCCCTTATAATAATGACTTTGATTTTTTTTTTTGTTTTAAAAACATATCCAGCGCTGGCTGGTGTGGCTCAGTGGATTGGGTACTGGCCTGTGGACCCTAAGGTTGCTGGTTCGGTTCCTGGTTGGGGCACATGCCTGGGTTGCGGGCCGGGTTCCTGGTTGGGAGCCTGCGGGAGACAACCAACTGATGTTTCTCTCACACATTTGGTGTTTCTCTCCTTCTCTTTCTCCCTTCCCCTCTCTCTGAAAATAAGTAAATAAAAAAATAAAAACATTTAAAATATACTGAACACTAAATTCTTTGCAAGATCTTTTGTTTTGGTGTTCTACTTTACTGGTGCCTCCCACATGGGTTTAGCTTTTTGGGTAAATGCAGACACCTGTGGACCCAGGAAAGGAAAGACAAATTTGTGAAACACTCAAAGCTGGAGGGGCAACTAGTAAGCTGATAGACAGAGAGATTTCAAATGACTGGAGAAATGGGCCAAATTGAACAAGATGAGAATTTAACAGATTCGCTGCTCTTCGGTCCAGGAAACCAACGAACTCCCAAGTAAAATGGGGTGTGGGGAAGAATGGGGAAGCCACGGTTTAGGGGCAGCATATATTAAAGGCTTACAGCGAGGTCATTAGAAAGGATACACCCCCAAAATAGCAGCAAGAAGCTTAGGTCGGTTAAAGAATTTGGGATGATTTTTATTTTCTTCTGCTGTATGCTTTTTCCTTTATCTTCCAAATTTCTTATGATGATAGTTATTCATACAATAACTTTAAACTTGCTGTGACACTAGGCACCATTGCTATGGTCTCTAATAATGGTGGCAACCGTTGTAGCCCTCCTATGCCCCATTCCTAGACTGCCGAGTTGCGCCTGGGTGTCACAATTTTGAGGTGAGCAGCCAACAATGTGACTGGTTTGGAAATCGTATCAGATGAGAAAAGCTTGCAAGAGAAAGCCCAGACAGAAAACTTAGGGAGAGCCTAGAACGAGAATGCTGTCTTCACAGAGGCCCACAGACGACCTGCACAAATGGCAGAAACTAATGGGAGGCAGGCGCCTCCCCCACAGAAGCAAGAGCACAGCTGGACGCGGGTTCCCGGCGCTGGAGAGAACACCAACGCGGAGCGCGGAGCCGGACTAGCTGGCCCGCGGGACCTTTGTCAGCTTTAACTTTGGAATTTTTATAAATTGAAAGCGTTCTATCAGAATTCACTTCAAAATCACATTTTCGAACTAGGGAAATCTCAGTGGAGTCTGTAGTTAAGAGTATTGTACCAATGTTAATTTCTTCTTTTTTCGCAAATAGATCATGGTCACCTAAGATGCTAACATTAAGGGGAAAGCGGCTGAAGCCTACATGAGATCTCTCTGTAGTATTTCTGCAACTTCTCTATACGTCTAAAATTATTCCAAAAGAAAATGTTTATTTTTAAAAACTAAATTTTTGAACTCACAGTGGAGCACTTTTCTCAAACTAAAGGTCACAGAGCTGTCCTGAGAGCTGATCAGCTAGTGCCCGTCGGGCTTCAAATATCAGAACTGTAATGTATATTTATGACTTACAGTTTACAAAATATAACCTTATTTTATCTCCACCCCGAGAATGTGATGTAATCATTCTGTACAAGCCAAGAAACTGAGGCAGCTCAGCGAGCGCTGGGTCAGTCACTCAGCAGCTGGCTGACCCAGGTTTCACGTCTGTCTCTTCATTCCGAGGCTCCTTCCACCACACAGCCACTGCCCAAGTTCTGGAAACATCCTGCTCTGCCTCCAGTAAAACTTTTGTTTACGTGGCCACTGGGTTTGGTTTTCTGAATTTTATTGCAGCAGGAATGGGTGTTCACTGTTGTACTGTTTGCAAGACTAACACATATCTGAATGTCTATCCGCAGAGGAATGCTTAAATAAATTACAGGTCATTCATTCTGGAAACACTATACAGTTGTTAAGAAGAATGTGGCAGATCTGCAGTTACTGAGAGAGGACCTATGGTTAGATGAAAAAAGCAAATTGCTGGGGCCATATGTGTAATATGATTACATGTTCATAAAAAAAGTAAATTAAAATAAAATTATAAACACACATTTATAGACAGACAGTGTGTGTTTGTGTGTGTGTGTGTGTGTGTGTGTGTATACAGAAAGAGAGAGAAAGACAAAGGTCAAAGCAGCTATTCCCTGCGGGGTATGGAATAGCTTTTTAATGAAAACAACAACAACAAAGTAAACAAAGTTCGGAAAGCCTGGGATAAAAAGCTGGGGGTGGGGAATGGCTTTCAGCTTTTCCCCCATTATCTGCTATTGCTACCTAATTTCTCTCCCTATCTCTTATCCAACAAAGGAATAATAATGATACTTTCTTCCTTCGCTTCTCAGGCTTGGAAAGACTGTAGCACCAGTTTTTCTTTCAGGTGGGAGGCATGGGCCTGAGGACCACAAGATTTGAGGTTCCATCTAAATCCTAACGGACAGCAAATGAACTTCAAGATCTATTTTGCTCATTCACCTCCTCCCTTTTTTTAACCCAGATACGGGTTGGTTTCTTTGTGGCCCTTGTTCCCCTAAATCTCTTATCACCGAGGCATCAGATCCTTTGCCACTTGAGTCTGCCAACCTACTTATTTGCTCTAGACCTGCCCGACACAGGGCGGCTCCCCCAGTCTTCTTTCCCATGGGAACCTGCCCTGGAATTCTGCTTCCTTTCTCCTTCCTTCTCTTTTATGTGCCCCAGCCAGTGGGGTGGTGTGACACTTTGAGAGCAGTATACCATGGCAGAAAGAACACAGGCTCTGGAATAAATCAGACTTGGCACAAAATCTTGCCTCTGTCATGTTAGCCACATGATCTTGGGAGGATTTCTTAACATCTGAAAATTTAACTTTCCTGAACCTCAGTTTTTGCTTCTGTACAATGAGAATAAAACCTGCTCACAGGGCTGTAGTAAAAAGTAAGTGAGATGAAGAATACTGAGTGTCTGATCCAGAGCGAGGAAAACGTAGGAGGTAGTTAGTGTGATCAGGTGGAAAGGGATGGGCTTTACTTATGAGCAGGCAGAGCCCACAATGCCGGGCCCTACTCCATCCTACTTCCAACAGGGTGACTTGCACACTAGACACGGCAGGCACAGTGCCTAGGGTCTACAATACTTCGAGGGGCCCATGGAAATGGCTTTTAATGATTTTAGTTGTAACGATTTTGATTTCTTTTAAAAATCACAAGAAGAAATCAAATGTTTAGGTCGGGGAAATTGTAATAATGTTCTATCGACCAATTATTAATTATATGCAACTGTTAATGATTTTATTATACTATATTTTTCCTCACACCAACATAGTTGTAAAATACAATTTTTAATATATGTCTTTTCTAATGGAGGAACAAGCCCACAAAGGAAAAGTGTCAAGGGCCCATGAAAGTCATAATGCAGCCCTCACTTTCAACATTCCAAGAGGTTATCTCCTTCAGGAGATCTTTACAGGAAAAGGATCTGAGGGGATGGAGGTGGAGGGACGGGGAAGAGATGTGCAAGACCCTCAATGATCGCATCATTTAAAGTAACAACCCTCTCCCTTCCTGTCTCTAAACTTGTATTTGCTCGGACCAAGTGGGTAGGGGGCTGTACGATTCGTCCTAAAACACCACATCACTCATATCACTAGTTGGGTCAAGAATGTGAACACACAACTCAATGACAAAACAAGCCAACTGAAAAATGGGCAAGGGACTTGAATAGACATTTCTCCAAAGAAGATACATAGATGCTCAACATCACTAATAACAAGGAAATGTAAATCAAAACCACAATGAGATAGCACTTCACACTCACTAAAATAGCTACTACATTAAAAAAAAAAAAAGGAAAGAATGAGAATGTAGAGAAATTGGAACCCTGTGCACTAATGGTGGGAATGTAAAATGGTGCAGCTGCCGTGGAAAACGGTGTTGCAGCTCCTCGAAAAATTAAACATAGAATTACCGCGTGATTCAACAGTTACACTTCTGGGCATATGTACCCCCCAAAAATTTAAAGCAGGGACTTAGAGAGATATTTGTATGCCCTTGTTCATGGCACCAGTATTCACAATAGCCAAAAGATGGAAACAACCCAAGTAGCTATCAATGGATGTATGGATAAACAAAATGATATATATGTAAATTTATATATTTACACAAAATTGAATACATATACACATATATGTATATATTCAGCCTTAAAAAAGGAAAGAAAATCTGACACATACTACAACATGGATGAACCCTGGAGATGTTACGCTAAGTGAAGTAAGTCAGACACAAAAGACAAATATTGTACGATTCCAGTTCTACGAGGCACTTAGTCAAATTTACACAGGTAGAAAGTACAACAGTGTTTACCAAAGGCTGGGGTGAGAGGAAGATGAAAAAGCTCTGGAGATGGATGGTAGTGATGGCTGCACGGTACTGTGAATGTAATGCTTAACATTACTAAACTGCACAGCAAAAAAAGGTTAAAATGGTAACATTTATATGAGGTATATTTTACCACAAATTAAAAAAAAAGAATGTAAATAGTTCCCCTTTCGCTCAAGCGCTATGCTAATTCCTTCCTCGGCTAGCTGCCAACGCCTCCCCGCTCTTTACCCTACGGGCAGGCTGACCTGGGAGGTCTTCTGCCCTCTCCTTCAGAACACCCTCCAGGCGGAATGCGACCTCTGCAGTTTCACACAGGGGTTGCCTGTGCGCACCTCATCAACCATCCTTCAAGGGTAGGGACTCTACCCTTTCCCCACTCCTGAAGCCTCTGCTGACCAATTTAAACTTCTACCCATTTCTCCCTTTTCTTATTTCTCACCATTCAACAGCCCGAATTGCATGCATCACTGCACAGAGGGCCCTGTCTTCAACTTTCCCTGGGGTTGTCCCTCACCTGTTTCCACATCAGTAAAGAGAGAATGTCCTAGTGACAAATGAAACTGTGTATCTGCAAACAAAGATGTATAGGTCAATTGAGCTTTTGTTCCACCCTTAACCTAACTAGTCCATAATGAAAAGAATCAATGAATATGTCATTTCATAACCAAATTGGTGGGAAAGGTGGGAATCCATTCTCAATGTGATGAGAGATGGACGACTGCCAGGAACAGTGTTTTGGTGTTTTTTTAGATTTTATTTATTTATTTTTAGAGAGAGGGGAAGGGAGGGTGAGAGAGGAAGAGAAACATAGATGTGACAGAGAAACATTAATCGGTTGCCTCCGGTACACGCCCTCACCAGGAATCAAACCGGTGACCTTTTGCTTTGCAGGACGATGCCTGCTCCCCTCAGTCCTCCCTTCATTGAGCCACACCAGTTAGGGCAGAAACAGTGCGTTTTTGATGTTCGAATATACCGTCAGAGGAGTGGAATTAGTAAGCAGGCAGAATTCCTTTCCAGGAAGAGGTGGGTTTCTAACAAGCACACAACAACAACAACAGTAACAACCACCACCACCAATGTTACTGAGTGCTCACTAGATCTAAGACACTGTACCAGGTGTTTTATATAGGCTGTCTCATTTAATCCTCACAAACTCATAAGATAGGTACTATTTCCCTCATTTTATAAATGAGGAAACTGGAGCTTAGAGGTTAGATAACTCACTCAGGGTAACAAGGCTTTAAGTGGCAGTGCCAGGAACCCACACAGGTCCATGCGGCTTAGATTCAAACTGCACTAAAGTGCATGCTCTCCTTGCCTTCTGCTTCCTCCCAGTACGTTTTCGGGTGTGAGGCTGGCAGAATGGCGGGTAGGTCTTCTTATCTGGCCTGAGGCCTCAGAGAATTGGGGGTGAGGATGTTGAACAAGTCTCTACCATTCCAACTGGAAAAGGCCTTCACCTACCTCTTGGAGGAGGCGTGGTTGGGAAGCTAGTCATTGCAGCAAGTGGATGGGCACCTTGAGGAATGAGCGGATCTGTAGGAAGGGGTGGGGGGAGGGAGACAGGTATGAGGTGGGTGGGTCCCTGCCTGGGGCTGGAGACACCGAGAAATCCCAGGAAGCCTTTGGTGCCAGATTTTCCGCAGTCTCTCCCCGACTCCCTCTTTCCCCTGTGGAGCTAGTCCTAAACCCTTGTTTGGTTTCCCTGAGTAACTCCTCGGGCTGCGGTTACCAAGAGCAGATCTGAGAGGTCATCTGCATTTGGCGGGCATTATGTTTGAACGCTCTGCCCTAAGGTCTTTTCACTGGATCACGACATTTACCTAAGAGATTTCTCGAGGCCTGAGTAAGCTGGGCAAAGGTATGCAAATTAACAATGGCCCCAGTTTCGCCAAACCGCGGTAACAGGTACCCAGTTCTTTCAGAGTCTGGAGTTTGGGCGGAGTCAACCCCTAGGTGTGAGAAGGCGGGGGAGGAGGGGGCGTTGCGCAGGACCGGCGCCAAGGCTCGGGGGCCACGTGGGAATTGGGACCTGCCTCGGGGGTGGAGGTGGGGGATGACCCAGGCAAAGGAAACTGGAGGTGGGGGTCCTCGGTTGCCTTTTGGCCTGCCATAGTCGTCCGCCAGCTTGGCCCGCTTCCCTTACTCTTCCCTTCATTGTCTACTGACCCCACTAGCCTGCCACTGGTGCCGAACCTCACACGACCAAGCCGGAGCCTCCGGCGCTGTCGGGGCCTCTTTCCACCTCTGCGGACGTCGGGTCTCGCTCCGCGGCCCCGCCCCCTGGTCCCCCGCCCCAGCCCTCCGCCGTTACCTGCGCTCGGCGGGCTCGCTGCGCTGGAGGGGTGGCCCAGCAGCCGCGACGGGAGGCTCCAGCCCGGGGCCGAGCTCCGGCCGCTCTCGGTTTCAGTTCCTGCCGGGGCTGGGGTGGCTGCAGTGTGAGTGTGGGCGACCGGGCTCGCCTGGCTCTCCGCCCTCCCAAAGGTCCCCTCCTCCACGTGCTCACCTTACCAGTCGGACCGGCTGCCGGGGAGGGACCGGCGCCACTCTGCGCGTCCTTTTGAACTCGACGGGGGCGGGAACCGTAGAGTTTCGCGCAGACCCACCGAGGGACACGGCGCGCAGGAAGCCGCGGAGAGACACGCAGGGTTAGCTGCAGAGGCCGGCGAGTGGGGGTGGGCGGACCGGCCGAATGGGTGGGACAGGAAAAGAGGAGAGAAACCGCCCTCTGCAGGTTCCCTCTGCTCGCCGGCCGCCTCTGCTCCCCCAGGAGGAAAGGCTGCTTTTCCTTCTCCCATGGTCTCTTTACCCTCCATCCGGAGCCGCTTCCTCCCTCGCTCCGAGGCTGGGATAGGGGGCGGCGCGTACGGGAATTGAACGCGGGGCCCGCTTTTCCCGCGATCGACGTTATTTGAATTTTCAACAAATGTGGAAAATTACTTACTTGCGTTTGCATATCATTTACTAAATAGGTCTGTGTCCAGAAACTTGGAGCGTACGGTGACTTAGTGGCGCACCGCGGGCCGGGACGCGGGGAGGCGAGGTGGGGAGAAGAACGTCGCCCCATCCCGACCTTCTTGTCGGATATTCATCTGAAGCAGTGAAGAGGCATGGACTTTGGATCCAAACAGTCCCAGCTCCGCAGCTTGTTAGCTGTGTGATTTTGGGCAAATTACCTCACATCTCTAAAACCTGTTCCCTCGTCCCTGAAATGGGGGACTGGAAGCGATAATGCCTGTAAAACCATTTCATTTCACAGACGTGGCTCTTGCGTGTGGTGAGGACCTCGAGTTAATCAATGCCATTTAGCCACCTCTTGACTCAGTCTGTGGCAGGAAATGCTACGAAATTAATGACGAACTCAATGACTAAGGATGGGATGGTATAAAACGCAGGCTCCCGAATCTTCTGTGCTGCGTGATCTTGGACAAGTTGTTTGATTTCTCTTATTGGGACAATAATGATCTCATAGGGTTACTGTGAGGATAGAATGGGTTAATACATCTAAAGCAGCGATTTTCAACATTTTTCATCTCATAGCCCACATAGATTACTAAAATTCTGTGACACATTAAAAATATATTTTTTGCTGATCTGACAAAAATATAATTTTATGTCATTTTTTAAATTTGACAATCTAGGGAAAAAGAGGTCAATGCTCCTAAGTGGTCAGGTATTGCATGTTTTAAAGATTCTTGCAGCACGCCAGTGTGCCGGCTACAGCACACTGGTTGAAAATCACTGATCTAAAGCATTAGAACTTTACCTGGCACACAGCATAAGTGCTCAATAATTGCTAGCTATTGTTATCCTGGCTTCCTACTTGGGGTTAGAACCCTTGTGGTTATTCTGCCTTCCATCCCAATGATACAGACTTCTGAGCTTATTCCTGCAAAGAGTTCTCTAGGGTTGGGAATGAGTATTTATATAGATCAATAGAGAGACAGGGATTGTTCATGTTCATCTGGGGCACAAAGACCGAATGATAAAGTCTCCGAGGATAGAGGCATAGTGTGAGAGAAAAAAAAGCAAAGACTTAAAATAAGCAAGGGTAGTTGTTTTCATTCCTAAAGATGTTATTTGATTGGTAAAAACAGGATAAAACAAAAAGTTGATGAAATTCATTTTATTTAAATGTATTTTTTTTAAAGATTTTATTTTCAGAAAGGGGAAGGGAGAGAGGGAGAGAAACATCAATGTGTGGTTGCCTCTCCCATGCCCCCAGCCAGGGACCCGGCCTGCAACTCAGGCATGTGCCCTGACTGAAAATCAAACTGGTGACCTTTTGGTTCACAGGCTGGCACTCAATCCACTGAGCCATACCAGCCAGGGCTAAATGTACTTTTAAAGGCATAGCAGTGACCAGTGAAGCAGAAACTCCAGCCTTTCCTGGTGTGGCTCAGTTGGTTGGCTGTCTCATTAGGTGAAATGTCACCAGTTCGAGTCCCGGTCAGGGCAGTTCGACTCCTGGTCATGCCTGGAATGTGGGCCCAGTCCCCATTTGGGGCATGTAGGAGAGGCAACGGATAGAAATTTTGCTCTCACATCAATTGTTTCCTTCCCTCTCTTTCTCCTTCTCTTCCCTGGCTGGTGTGGCTCAGTGGATTGAGCATCGGCCTGCGAACCAAAGGGTCACAGGTTCAGTTCTCCAGTCAGGGCACACGCCTGGGTTGCAGGCCAGGTCCCCAGTAAGGGGGCGTGTGAGAGGCAGCCACACACTGATGTTTCTCTCCCTTCCCCTATAAGAATAAATAAAATCTTTTTAAAAAATAATAAAATCCTTAAAAAGGAGAAAACTGAGGTGTGGGAAAACTGCCACTCCAACCAAGAAAGGCAAAGAAAGTAACGCATGGCGAGGACTTACATAAGTTAATGAAAAGGTCAGCTGGGCCAGTAACTGCCAGTAAATCCGATAAAAGAATATTCAAGAAAAAGTAGCTCAGTTGGTTAGAGCATGGTCAGGATACACCAAGGTTGTGGGTTTGATCCCTGGTCAGGGCACATATAAGAATCACCCAATTGGGAGGGGTGGGTGGAGGAGGAAGAGGGTATAAGTGTTCTTCTCTGAGGACTAAATGCTAAACCTTAGAAACTGGAGCAGCCATCCTTTTGTCAACACACCTACAGGGGCCTCAGGACAGGGGATAAGAGATATTCATTTCCACTCAATTTTATTGACTTTCGGCTCCTTGTGTTGCCTCCAAGGTGGCGGTCTTCTAAGTCCTGGCCTTTTCCCCATGGACAACTTACCATTCTGTAAATCACGGTAAACAGTTTAGTTCCTATCTGTTCTAGGTAAGCAAAATGACATCATACCCAATATACTGGCCCTTTCTCCTGTCTTCCTGAAACCTCCAGCAGAGCCATGTACAAATGAAGTGTCCCATTTCACAATTTAGTCCAATTTTCTACTTCAGTTGCGCCTCTGTTGTAGCAGTTACCTTGGGTGTTTGTCTTCCCCCACAAGACTCTAAGTCCCTGCAAATTCTCTCTGGCACACTCCCCAAGAATCAATTTCCTAGGAGATGAGGGTCAGTGAAAGCCCTGCAGAGAAAAGGCTTGACCTGGGCTTTGCCAGATGGATGGGTGGGACATTCTTAGCAGCTCATGGCAGGCCTTGGACAGCTAGGGTCATGTATTCCAAGCATCTCCCCCACCCTCCGGATACTGCTGGAGTATCACTTCCAGCAGCAATGGACTCGGGATGCCTTCTAGAAGAGGTATTAAATTACAGGCAGTAGGCCTTTTAGGTGGGGCAAGCGACCTCCTCTCCATTACAACACAAGAGATCCTCTGAAGGTTTTTTAAATACAATAAAGGAGCAGAATTAGATCTTAGGAAAATTACTGCTAAATACAAACATGCATTTCCAGTTCCTTGACAGACACATCTGGAGAGTCCTGCAAGTTCTCAAACTTGTTAGTGTCCAAAGTTTGTATGAGATACCCAAAATCTGCACACAAAGCACACAATTTGATGC
Organism: Mormoops blainvillei; assembly: GCA_004026545.1. Taxonomy (NCBI): domain Eukaryota; kingdom Metazoa; phylum Chordata; class Mammalia; order Chiroptera; family Mormoopidae; genus Mormoops; species Mormoops blainvillei. The sequence goes on along the minus strand of PVJD01001377.1, from coordinate 227,903 downwards.
TTCGACACACATATACATCCAATAAACTATCACCACAATCAAAATTAAGATTTCTATCACCCCCAAAGTTTCCTTGTACTTTCCTTGTACTTTGTAATCCACCCTCCTTGCTACCGCCCCCACCACTGGTCTTCTTCCTGTCACTGTAGACACTAAAGTGCCTCCCCCCATACTGGGCCAGTCAGATTCTTTCTCCAGGGAATCTATCTGGAAAGGACACAGTGGCAGGTGTTGGCTGAAGCCAAGTCTGCCAATGACAGCTGCCGGGGACGGGGTGGGGGCACAGTCCACGCATTCCTGCTACAGACATCCGTGGGCCGGCTCTGGTCCGTTTTGCAGCCTGGTGGTTCCTTCAGTTCTATGAGCTGCCTAATATCCTTCGACATATACTTTATTGCTTGTGTCAGTCTGTTGCCTACAGAAAACCTGCATGCAATGCACATCCTCCTACAGTCACCAGGTCAGGGAATGGCAACATCAAATTCTAGTCTCTCGAGCCTAACCTAGAGTAATTCCTTAAAACTTCTGTCTTCATCATGTGTCCTAACACATTGCTAAATCCTGCCCATTCTTCTCCCTATCGCTATGAAGTTCTCCCTTTTTCTACTCATCATAGTTTCTCTGTATCTAGTACACTGCTTGGCTCAGAGCAGGTACTCAATAAATGCTTGCTGAGTGAACAAAAGGGAGGTTACTGGTTCAATTCCCAGTCAGAGCACATTCCTGGGTTGTGGGCCAGGTCCCCAGCATGGGACGTACAAGAGGCAACCGACTGATGTTTCTCTCATACATCCCTGTTTCTCTCCCTCTTTTCTCCCTCCCTACCCCTCTCTAAAAATAAATAAAATCTTAAAAAAAAACAACGAAAAAAACCTTCAAAAAACAAAAAAAAAAACAAAGCAAAGATGGACGGATGAGCGTTTGTATGTGTACCTGTTTATCAGGGTGGCAGGACTTACAAAGTTACTTTTTAATGTTTTTCACAGAAGCAAATGATGGAACTTGAATCCAGGACTTCTGATTCCCAATTCCACTATATTATACTTTGTATCCTTTCCCTTCACTTGGAGTTCCAGGTCTTCTTCCATTCTGCTCATATCCTTACTGACACCAAGTACCAGATTATAAACACTAGATATGGCTCTAAAACGTAACCCTGTTCCATGGGTATTTGCTTATTAACGATAGGCAGGGGGTAGGGGGTGGGGGATGTGTATAGTACTTAGATTGAGGAGCCTGTGGCCCATGGCATCATCGAAGAGTTACAGCCAGGAGGCCGCGTGAGATGGAGGTCAGGGATGTGACTAAAGTTTTCTGAACCTGGGGTAGAATTAATAACCTTGTTCAAGTGGAGAACAGCGTGTTGGGTTGGGACAACCTCCCTGTGTCAAACAAAGAATCCATACATAGAATACTTTATTTAATGATCTGAAAATGTGTTCTTTTGACTGTAAGTCTAGCAAAATGAGTGGTAAATCAAAAGATTTCCTGTTCCCTGAGTATGTGTGGTTATCTGTGTCTATACATGCTTTTGCTTGTTATAGTCATTTTAGCCCCACTTTTATTAATATATAAAGTCTTATTATTCTAACAATGCCAAAATCTAAATTAAATATTCCCTGAGCCTAACAATCTCTTCCCCAAGCCTGCCTCCCTCCCTTCCTCCCTCCCCTAATTCTGCTCCTCAGCCTCCATTAATGCTAGGTCTTTAGAGACCACCAGCAGCAATACTGCTTGAGAATCTGGAAATGAATGTTGACTCAAGTCCCTCTGACTTATAGACCCTCTAGCCGAGGAGTTTCTCTGGGAGGTGTGTGTGTGGGGAGGTCTTGGCAATTCCTCTTCAGAGTTGTGCACTTTGGATTGTAGATGCCTGGAAAGAAAATGTGATTGCATTAGATGCTCACCTGCCCTCCCACCAACCACTCAATAAAGGTAAAAACTCAATTTGCTTCTATCAAACTACATTTCATGTCATGTGCTACTGAGGGAAGTGAAACTGGCTGTTGGGATTATTGTCAAGACTTGTTGCAGATATTGTTCATTACATCCTTCACCATCTCTTTATGAGGATTTACAGGAGAAATTTCTTTTTCATCTTACTATTATAGCAGGAGTTGTTGCTCTCTGAAGGAATGGCATTGTGAATTGGGTGAACTGATCAGGTTTTCTGTCTTCATCTTGGATGTTTAGAAAGTCTGGAACCAATTTCGTGATCCACCCTTAGTAAGTTTATTTTATAGAACATATTTTTATACTTGCCTAATTCATAGCTCCATTTTATATCATCACTAACATACTTCAGAGTTATTTGGCTTTATTATGTTTGTATTCAATATATGTATTTACCTTTTTGTATGCCTTCTGTATACCTTAACTCCTTTTTGAAATAAGTTCAGATATAACTAAATAAGTACTTAGGAGATAGGGCAATGGTGAGAGTTCAAGAAGTTCAAGGTCACGTGTTAGGAAGTGAGCACCAAAAAAAAGTCTCAGCTTACTCTTGGTTGCCCTGCTCCCGCCTACTTGACTTTGCCCTAAGGATGTTGGTCACTGCTGGGTTCCCCTTTAGCCCATGGTGAATATTTTAGTCTGCAGCCAAACTTCTGTTCATTCCCCATGACCCATCTTACCACCCATCCTGGTTTCTGTGTATCTGGCCTCCTTACCTCTTCTTGAGGCTCAGGTGCTGTGACGTTGCTGTCTTCTGGAACTGCAGAGACGTGAAGCTGGAGACCTGGGCTCTACAAAAAGAAGAGTTCTGCCAGTGAGGGGTGGCTCAACCTCCCCAGCCTCTCAGCTTAGACGGGTCTTCTGTGCCTTACACTACAGGGTCATAGACAATACAAAGAGCAGACATACACTGTTGTTTCATTATAGCCTGAAGGCATCAGGGAAGGCTTTCCTGCCATCCTCTTTCACAGGCCAAGAAACCAAGATTCAGAGGGTGAAATGACTTGTTGGGACAGGTAACCAGGTCTTTGGGCCCGAGTTGCTTCCATGATCAGACACCATGTGATGTGCATAGCATGCATCTGTATGTCTATGTGGGAGTCTGGAGGGCATATATATAGGTCTTAAGTATACTACTTTTAGACTAACCCTCCTCAAGAATACACGGTGGCTCTCACACTTAGATGACCCTAACCTACTGCAGTTAGGAGAGGCAAGTGGAATAATGGTTTCTTTGGGAAAAGTTCCAGGTTCTGCGATAGGAACTCAAGTGTGGAAAGCCCTGTCAAGGAGCTGCGAAGCCAGAGGAAGACCTTGACACTACAGTTTAGAATGAATTTACTTTCTAACTGAAGTTTAATTCATTCATATGCTATAAAACTCACCCTTTTAAAGTAGAACCAAATTCTATCAATATGACGGCTGCTTGAAATTCTCTGATTTTTCCTTTAAGGAGTTTTCCTTCTTACTCCCTCCTCTGATTCCAGGCCATGCATTACCTCAAAGGTAAAACCACCTCCCAGAAAGTTACCATTCTCTCTCAGGTAATTCATATGCTAAGCAAGAACAAATTTTCTCACAGTGACCTTTTTATTTACCCATTTTATATGTGATATGTCCATAATTCTGCTTGAGAAAAAAATATGATTTATGATGCATCTGCAACAGAAGTGAACGGATCTTGCAGGACAGGCTTCAGATGATTGAGGACACTGACAGGCTAGGATCTAAGATGCTCTAGTTGCTTAATTCCACAGGAAAAATATGTCTCCTTAGCTGATAACCAAGGCTATCCTACGGGGAGGCTGGGAGTAAAAAACACTATAAATCTCAAACATAAGGTGGTGGCCTCAGGGGAAAGGAGGTTGTGTCCTGTACCTCCTTCCAAAGGAGGACAGTGTTACCAGCCTGTTCCTCAAAAGGGTCAGACAGCATCCTGGCCCCCCCATAATCTCCCCCTCAAAAAGCCTACTCCCAGAATAAGTATTTGTTTTATTATTCACCAGAGCCAAACAGAAAGTGACTTTATTGCTGCCTCCCTATTAAAAATCATAGAGTCCAAAGACAAATTTAAATTAACTTTGGATTTCCCATACTGTAGAGTTACTCTTCTCAGTGCAGAAACATGAGGAGCAGCTATACTTTCCTCAGAATCCCGCGTCTACCCAGTGCTTACTCACTAGCCACATGCCCTACATCGCTCTCAATCAGCATGGTTACCTCAGACTAGAACCCAGCCCCGGGAAAGTTTTATATTTTGCTCTGTCAGGACCTTCAGTACTTCATGTGAATCAATCTTAGGGCATAATGATGACTTAAGACTTTAGTACCTCAGGGGACTCAGCCGAGGTAAGCTTACTGTTCTCTTCCTTGTCTTCCATCTTACTTGCCTTGTCAGACTCTGAAGAAACCTGTGGGTCAAAGAGGAGAAAGTAGAAGCAAGTTCTGCACCTTCACGTCCTGGATGCCACCCTGGTACCCTCTGTCCATGTTCACTCTTCTCAGATAGCAGAAGGCTCCCAAATTGGCGGGTCAAACTTCAGTCAGGCATAGGGTGTTATGATCTGAGGGTACCAGAAATCTCATACTCCCAGATATCTACACGGCTCATGCCCCAACCTCCTTCATTGCCCTAAAGTCACCTTCTCTGCCACTCTATTTAAAATTGCAATTCAGCTCCCACTCCCTGTGTCCTCCCCTACTTAATTATTCTCCATATCTCTTATCACCAGATTGTAATTTTGTAGTTTTACTTATTTATTCTGCTTCATGTTTATCTTCTCCCCTCCCCCATTAGGATGTTAGGTGCAGGAAGGCAGAAAATTTTGTGTGTTGTTCAGTGTAACACCCCATCTCCTAGAAAAGTGCCTGGTATATAGTAAGGGCTCAATAAGTAATTGTGGGATAAATGAATAAATGAATCTTGGTGCCAACTGTCAGATGTCTCACCAAAATCCTCTCTACAACACTGACAGATGTTCATATATCTTAGCTTTTAAAATTAAGGAAGGAGAGCTATTTCTCAAGGTGGCCCATCCCATTTGGTTTTTGGAAGCCCCTTGTATCCCTTTTCCCCTATATTTAAAAAACATTTTTTCCATGCCATTTTTAACAGAGCTAATTGCTAGAAGTTCTCTTTGTATTGATCAAAAATATACTTAAAAAAAATCTTTACACATAAGGTCTAGTTCTGTCCTCGGGGATTTCACAGAACAAGTCAGATCTCTCTATTATAGCCTTTCCATATAATATAAATAGAATATGACTTGATTTTCAGATCCTTCATAGAACTGGTTGCTTTCTAGAGGGTCTGTGTCTCTATTTTAACACAATTTTTTTCTCATCCATATTCTCATCTTTCAAAAAACCATCTCTTTTGCTTTCCTTCTTCTGTGAGTTCCTTCTAGGTTTTTCTTATCAAAGAAATAATAAACTTTGGAAATTTGCTAATGCCATTTTGGTTGAGGTCTATTTACTGTAGTCACAAGTACGATAAATTGAAGTGAGTTTCTCCCCCCACCCCATCCCCTTTTTAAAAAGGTAAAGCTCAAGATGCCAGTTGCTGATTTTTTATATTGGAACTCCCAGAACTTGGAGCGAAAAAACAAAATTAGGAGAAATCTTCTCATAATAATATTGGAGATAGGTGCCTTGCAGAAGTCCATTATCCTTAGAGTCACTAAATTAGTTGCTCTGAAGATGTGAAACAATCCCCAGAACCAAAAAGCAGTGATCAAGAGTATCTTTGAGGTTATAATGTAATGACATAAAATCCAGTCAACTGTGGGACTATCCAGCTATAGTAAAGATGGATCTGAATGGAGCATATAAAAGAACAGAGACTTAATCAGATGCACTCTCACCTGAGGGATCATCGAGGCAGGGGAAGTACAAAGTTCTCGGTTTGGGTGGTTGACGTTTTCCTTTTCTCTGTCCTCAGGAGTTCTTGCTGGCTTCTCTGGTGGCTGTGGATCAAGAGAAACCTCCAAAGAGGCCCTAGGACTAGGACTTGGAGTCCCGGACCCCAAGGAGACCCTGGGGCTGGTGGGCGAACTCTGCTCAGAGGCTGTAGGACTGGAGGGTATGTTCCCTGAGGAGGTCCTAGGGCTGGGAGTGGCTTTGGGTGGAGGAGGCCTATTAGGGGGTGCTGAGGTCCTCTGGACAGGGGCTCTCTTCTTCGGTTGTTCAGACCCTTCACTTGAGGTTCGGGTTCGGAAGACAACTTCTGGGAGAGATGAAGGCTGCTCTGAAGGGATTTGGGCTCTGCCTGGGGATGGAGCTGGGGAGCCAGGGGGAACTTCCTCCTGGGACTCGCCACCCTCAGTGGTGGAAGAAGGCTGGGCCTGGCTGCGGCCATTGCAGGCTGGCAGAGGCTCTTCCTCCTCAGAGGAGCTTGCTTCCGCCTTTTTCTCCTCTATTTCCTTGTCTTTTAAGGGCTCTTCCTTAACCTCAGTGTTGTCTTCTCCCTGGGCTGGATCAGATGGTAGCTCTTCTTCACTTGCTGAGATGGAGTCCTTCTCACTTGTCAAGGAAAGTGCTGAGGGACTGGTAGGTGAGGTAGGAGGGCTGGAGACAGCAGACGTTCGAACTGGGGAAGAGATGACTAAAGAGCGTCTGCTGTTGCTAAAACATGAAGGACATTCAGATCAGAAGAGCTAAAAACTGGAAGTTTTACTGAGTATTTTTAAATATCCCCCAATAATGATGCATGCCATAGAATAATAAAGTAATTTAAAATGAGACTATAAAGTTTGTGAAATTTGTAATAATGCTTATGCTATATAGTGAAGTGAAAAAAGATTATATCACAATCTCAATTATGTAAAAATATATACAGAAAAAAAGACTGGAAAGTAACAGCAACATGCTAACAAAATATTTTCTCGGGAAAATATTTGTGGGTGATATACAATTGATATTCATGGATTCTGTATTTACAAATTCACCAACCCCCTAAAATTTACTTCTAACCCAAAATCAACACTTGTGATGCTTTCATGGTCATTCATGGATATGTGAAAATTGTGAAAAATCAGTGCCTGATGGCACTTTCTCAGCTGAAGTCTAACAAGGAAATCTTCTTTCTTCTTGTTTCAGCTCTCCCACTGTGAACATGTCCTTTTGTCACAGTTTTTACATTGCTGTACTTTTTGTTAGTGCTTCTGCTGTTTAAAATGGCCTCCAAGTGTAGTGCCACAGTGCTAAGAGCAAGAAGACTGTGATGTGCCTTATAGAGAAAATATGTATGTTATATACGTTTTATTCAGGCATGGGTTATATAGGGCTGTTGGCTGTGAGTTCAGTATTAATGAATCAACAATATATGTATTAAATAAGGAGTCACTAAACAGAAACACACAGAACACAAGTTTATGTATTGAACGGTTGATGAAAATGTGACCAGTGGCTCACAGGAAGCTAACCCTGTGTTTCCCCTAGGAGCAATGGTTCAGTATTCACTGATTCAGTGTTGGAGTTTATTTTATAGAACATAACCACCATGAATAACAAAAACTAACTGTAACATTTATCGAGTATGCTGGATACTATGCTAAGTGCTTCTATAGCCAATATCAACTTAATGCCTTGCCTACACAAGTGCCTCCTATGAACTATCCACTAACTTATTAAACAACCCCAGAATATTTGCTTGACGGATACCAACTATGTGTTGTGTCCTGGGCACAAGACCAGGAGATGTGGATACGAAGAGAAAGAGGTAGAAAAAAGTTCCTTCTACGGGAGTTTCTGACATGACATAAGCTGAGTAATACAAGGTTCTTTCCAGCACTAGAATTCCAGAGGTCAATAGGTTTAGAAGGCCCAGGACACAGCAAGGAAGCACCAGATTTCCCTACATGGTTCTGAGGCATCTTAATGTAAGTAATGGTAAGTTTCAGGTGAATGCACAATTAGACCTATGGCTTTCAATATTGAGAAGAGGAGAGAATTTCTGGAGCCAAGTAGGAAGTCCACTTTGGCTTTTTAGTGATTCTTTTTAATAGTCTCTAACTAATTGCTAAATGAATAGTACAAGGAACAGATATGAACCCTATTCTTCTTTCAAGTCCCAAGCTCAATTTTACCACCTCCTTAAAGCCTTCCCAGGCCATCTGCACACTGGCAATTACTTACCTTTCTGGAATTCCTGCCAGTCTCATTAGGCTCTTTAGTCTCATTAGGCACTTTGTATATGTAAGTTTATATTGTTCCTTGTCTCCTTATGCACATTTTCTGTCCTTTCAAGTTTTTGTAAATCACTTCAGGGAACGGACAAATCTCCTGTCTTTGGTTCCCTAGTTTTCGGCATAAAATCTTGCACATAGAAGGAGCTTAATAAAACCCCCTGAATAAAGTCTTCAGAATAAGTGATCACATTCTGAGGGACCAGTGAATTACTTACACTTATCAGCATAAAGAATGTATGAAGGCAAGAGACACCACAAAGAAAGAAAAAAAAGAAAAAGAAAGAAAAGAAAAGAAAGAGAGAGAAAAAGAGAGAGAGAAAAAGAGAGAGAAAAAGAGAGAAAGAGAGAAAGAGAGAAAGAGAGAAAGAAAGAAAGAAAAAGAAAGAAAGGTGGAAAATCAACACATAACAGATCGAAAAAGGGTTTTTGCAATGACTGTCATTAGATAATTAATATCTAGGATATACAAAAAGAACCCCAAAACTTCATATAAATAAATTTTTTTAAAGGGTAAACATTCAAATAAAAATGTGAAAAAAGGATAAACAAGTGAGTTACAGAACAGGAACCTTAACTGGCTGACAACAAGAAAATATGTTAACGCTCACTAGCAATTGTGGAGATGTGAACACAAACTGCAAAAAAATTCCATTTCATACCCATTAGCTTGAAAATTAAAGAGTCTGAATGTTACAAGAATATGGAGCAATGGGGCTTTTATTCACTGTTGGTGGGTTGTAAATTGAAACAGTCACTCTGAAGAACAATCTGGCAATGGAAATACCTCATGTGGCTGAAGAAGCCCAAATGCAGACTCGATGACTCAGCAATGCCACTCACTGCACACACCCTAAAGAAACTCTTTATAATATTCACAAGGAGAAATGTAAAATGTGTTCACTGTAACATTATTTGTAATAGAAAAACTGGAAAACAACCCAAATGTCCATTAGCTGGAGGACAGATAAATTGTGAAACAGACATATATAACAGTATGGAAAGAAAAGATCAGAGCTAGCAACACAAAGCCACAAGAATAAATAAATCTCATAAACAATACTAAGAGAACAAAAGAAGTTGCGTATAATTCTGTTTATATAAAGTTTAAAAACATGCAAAACAATGCTTTCTGTGTGTATGAACGTGTATAATAAAATTGAAAAAACATGCACATGCATGGGGGTAATAAATACTAAATTTAAGATAGTGATTACCTTTAGTGGAAAGTGAGTGGGGAAGGGATGCTAGGAGCTTCAATTATCTATGTATTATATAATATAAATAAATAAATAAATAAATAAATAAATAAATAAATGGTTGTTTCCTTAAATTTGGTGGTAGGTATATGGCCATTTGCTGTATTATTCTTTAAACCTTTAGTTATAGCTGAAATATTACATGAAAGGTAAAAGAATTTGTATAGAGGCATAACAACAAACAATATCATGCACATAAACACAAACGAAAGGCCAGGATTTGGGACCGGAGACCAGAGTGTTGCGTATGTTCACCCACAGGACACGTGAAACAGGAAAGAGTCTCAGGAGCTGCTCACCTTGAGAGTCCCTTCACCACGAAGACTTTGTTGGAATGTTGCTTCTCCAGTTTGCTCATCACCTCGTAGAGATTGTGGTTCAGCTGGAGCCAGCAAGAGAAGGGGATGGGTGTTTAGTCAGATGGAACCTGAGACTTGCATATCCCTTCTCTACTCCCTTTCAGACAGCTCAACAAAATAAAACCTCCCCACCCTTGACTATAAAATTCCACCTCATCTCTTTTGCACTGTGTCCATCCTATCCTACCATCCCTTCTTCCTTGACTTCCTTCTTAAGTTCTGCCTCTTCCAATAGGCCAGCAGCTTTCTTAAGGCTGGGTCCTTGATGTCTGATGTTTGATTTGAGGTTCTAGCTTCTCTCAGGTGATCCCAGGAGTGAAAACTAATTGTAATATTAACTAGGCAAATCATAATTTAGCTAAAGTAACTGTGGAAAGGAACATGTGTGGATGTGGATGTGAATATATTAATAATGGCCAAGAGTCTTGGAATCTCAGGACTAGAAAAGACCCTATGAGGTCATGTTCTGTGGCTACCTGTCACTGAATAGGAGTGGCCCTATTCAAGACCAACTAACTACCAGGGAATCTGACTTGTGCTTAAACACTGCCCTCTCTGCTCCATAGCAACCAACGATAGAGATCTCACGACCTGGTTTCCTATTTCAGCAATTCCTTCCATAGGCCTAACCTCCTTTATTCATCTGAAGTTCAAGTTTGGATGCTATTATTCAGTTGTTAATGGTGATGGAAAGGGCCCTCTGATAATGTATTTACACTTTAAAATGGTCAACACAGTAAATCAAGTGCTACTATTTCATCATGAGAAAAAGGTAAAAATTGTGGTGCTGATATGGATATTTAATGAGATTATATAATTAGGACTACTTTCATATTTACTACAAAAACCCACTGAGGTGGCTAAATTGACAAGCGGTGTCTTACCTTGCTCATTTCCCTGTAGAAGACATCCTTCAAGTTGGAAATGTTTTGAAAGATGGTCACATAACAGCCAATCCGACTATCAGGAAGCAAAACAACAGATATGTGGGTAAGGGATGGTAAAGGAAGTCTTTGTTTGAAAACACAAGGTAGGAGCTTTAGCCAAAGCCAGCCACCACCAAGGCTCCTCAGAGAAAAGCACCCCACGTTCTAAGACTCAGGATGTTCTGGGATTTGGATTCATCAGAGCCAGCCCAGGAACACACTTAACTCTCAGAAGTGAGAAGGCCGGAAGGGACACGATCAGCCCAGGTTGACATCAAAGTACGATATAACAGATCTCTAGCTGCATGAAGTTATCTGACTCAGGCTCTTTAGGTATTGAAGCAGACATAAAAGTACTTTGAAGAATTTTTAAAGTGCTATATAAATATAAGGCCATGCCAAAAAAAAAAAAAAAGAGAGAGACAGGAAAATATTTTTTACAAATTAAAAAAATAAATACAAGGCCATACAATTTAATTATTACAAGTAATTATTCTTTCTCATTATGCAATATTGGACTTCTATGAAGCTATATGTTCATTAATGGGATTCTACTGGAAATGAATTGGGAAAGTTTACATTTCAAGAAACTATTAAATTTCAATTCTATTTAAATTGAATCATATAATGTATTAGAATATAAGTAGTTATTAAAAAGGCTCCATAATATGTAGAGTAATATTAAGTGACAATATGAAATACGCTGGCTACAACTGCATTAAAGTATATCTTATACAGTGAAAATAAACTAGGATTCAAATAGAATTTCTGCTCAGATTCCTCCTTCAATGTAAAAAATTTACACCTAAAACACTTCTACCTATGGTAAAGACATCTTCATTAATGGAAATAATTATCCCACAATTTATCTGCGTAAATCTGGATGGTCACAAACCAAGCTTGTTTAAAACAATACACCCTTGTGGCATGAAACCAGATACTCTTAGTATGCATGATGACTGCAATTTACTTGCCAAGATCTCTCCTATCTGAGAAGCATCTTGTTTTGAAACCCAGAAAAGCTGGCAGAGCAAGGATGGTTATCTCTGTATTGCAGATGAAGAAACCAGGGTCTAGAGAGATATGGTGGCTTGCCTAATATTATATAGCAGGTTAGTAGCCAGGCTGAGGTTGTATCACTCTTAGACCAGGGTGCTTTTTTTCATGCGGTGACATGTTTGAGCTGCCAGGTTGCTTGGGCCTCCCCTGGCCCAGGAGTCCAGCACTTTCCTGAATCTCAGTCATTACCTATTATAAAGAATGGGTAGTTCCTCTAGTAGTTCCTGGTTCAGATCTTCAAACACATGCTGAGCTTTGTTGAACTCTTCCTCTGCCTACGTGATAAAAGAGACAGGACAATTCCTCTCAATTGTGAACCCCAGGATAGAAGCCACTTCCTTTATCCTCTGCATTTTTTTCAGGGACTAGGTTTACTTGGAACCATGGCTCTCCTTCCCTAGACCCATGCCCTCCCCAGCCTTGAGTTTCTGGCTGTCCTTAGAGCATTGGTGTCAGAGGAAACAGGATTTCCTTCAGGACACTGGGTGTTGAATTTATCACTCCTTAAACCTATCATGGTCCAGCCACCTCCCACCATTATGGTGAGAGAGAGGGCAGTAAGGTTTTATCAAGCTTTTTTTTTTTTTTACCTTGGCAATCTTGACCTCATCTTTCTTCTTGGCATTCTGCACTGCCTCCAGGTGGTGTCGGGCACTGTCATAGTCCACGAGTTTCCGACCCCGCTTGGCGATTCTTTCCTAACCCAGAGTCATAAGAAAGGGCCTTGGCACTCTTCAGTGGCCAGGAGGTAGGTAATAGAATATCAAACAGAGAGACAAGATTCCTGGGTTCTACTATCAAATTTCATGTTCTATCAGGGTTTTGTGCCAAAGGGATTTCCCTCACTGTCGGGAAAGAATGGGAATTCTCAGGGAGAGAGAGAGTAAAGGGCAATTCGACAGAGCACTTGGAAGCTTGCCATTAAATATTAATACATCCTATAAACTCACTATAACTGGTTCAGCCTCCAGGATAAATGATCTTGAGAATCCCATGAAACTGAAAGGCAGGAGTTTTGGGTCTTAATCCTGACACTGCCATTTATTAGCCTTGTGACCTAGGGCAAGGTCTACCTCTTTTGAAGCCTCGGTACCTCATCTGCCTTTTGGTGTTATTTTAAAGATCAAATGCTGAATATAAAGTGCTTTGAAAATCCTAAAGCACAATAAAAATATTATGAGCACTGAAAGAAAGTCTACTCAATCTCATCCAAACTACAAATTATACCAGAGAGAAGTAAACTATGTGACTGACGCATGTCTCAGTCTTTCAATCACTGAATTTGAAAGGAATTAGCAATTATCTGGTCCAACTTCCTATGCAATACATGAACCTTCTCTACAACAGCCAAGAAGCAGTTTGAGCCCTGGCTGGTGTGGCTCAGGTGGCTGGAGTGTAGTCCCATAGGCCAAAAGGTTGTGGGTTTGATCTCCAGTCAGGGTACAACCAGAAGGCAACCAATCAATGTTTCTCTCTCTCCCCACCCCTTTCTCTCTAAAATCAATAAACGTACTTTATTATTTTTATTTATTTATTTATTTATTTTTAGAGAGAGGCAAAGGGAATGAGCAAGAGGAGGAGAGAAACATCAACATGTGGTTGCCTCTCGTGCTCCCTCTACTGGGGAACCTGGCCTGCAATCCAGGCAAGTACCCTGACTGGGAATCGAACCAGTGACCCTTTGGTTTGCAAGCCAGCACTCAATCCACTAAGCCACACCAGCTAGGGCTCAATAAACATATTTTTAAAAAGGTAGTTTGATTTCTGTTTGAACACAAAATAGAGAACCCATTATCTTATGCAATGAATGAATTCTAATTCTGCTTTCTGGAACTGTTTAGAACAGGTTCAGTTCCTCTTTAAACTAACAGACTTTCAAGTATTTGAAGATAATTATTATGACTCCTGCTTCTCTACAGTAAACCTCTTTTAGTCCCATCAGCTGTTTCAAACAACTAAAAGGGATGTTCCGACCTGGGTCTAATTTAAAACCAGCCCAAATCTAGTTCACTGAACTCTAAGTCTAAACATAACCTTCCTACTACCTCTAACCCTGCACCCTAAGTTCTTGTCTAACCCTCAACATTAGTCCTTCTCCTAACCTACCCAACTTCATTCCTAATCAGGGTGCCTAAGAACTCTACTTACAAGCTTAACCCAATATGGTCTCTAACTAATATGGGCCACTAACAACTCATTCTTGATTCTGTAAATCAGGTCAGTACCTTTATTTCTCCAAACTGTGCTACATAGGTTTCCATGGTCCTCAAAGCCTGGTCAGCCAGTTTCTCTTCATAGTCTTCCCAGAGGAGATCATTATTCTGTGGGGCAGAGGCGAAGGAGAGTGGTGAGGACTCCAAATCTCAACAGCTGTGTACCAGGGAAATTCCCGAGGTTTTCCTGCAACAGTTTCCTTTTTGAGCATTGGAGAGAATCAGGTGAAGAAACAGCCCTTCCCCAAGGAATTGCCCTATAAGTGACTGGACATACATTCAGGGATTAAGAACAGAAATAGACGGTCAGTGTCTTGGATTCTAGTGCTTGAATGATGGGCAAGTTTAGAAGTAAATAACAGCATGAGATAGTTTTCAGAAACAACCAATCAGGTTTTATGTAGGCAAAACTTCCATAAGGTTTTAAAAAGGGGAAGAGGGTCAAAAACGGAGGAGTCCACAGATTAGGGGAAATTTGTTTTTACCTTATAGTTACAGCATTTTCCTTTTACCGGTGACAAATGAACAATGTGAACTGGCTGCTTTGTTTTCCTATTTGCTTAGATGGAGAAGCTAAGGTGATGTTGAAATGGGGGCAGGAGTGGGCTGTGAAGAGTTCTAAGGCCAGAACACTCTTACCCCTACGATGGCCTTCAGCTCCTCATGACCATCCCACTCACTGCTGTAGATCTCCTGCAGGGTTTCCGACACTCTCTTTGAACTTTCATGCATCACTGAAAGGAAAGAACTCCATAAAGTTTCCCAAAAAGTAGTCTGATATAATCACATGGGCGACAGGCAAATAAGTGGGTCCGATCCAGAAGGACAAACTCAGAATGTTTGGGTCATTGGTGAGGGAAGCTGGATGGGGCTGGGATAGGAAAAGTTACTCTTCCTTGGCTCACAAAGTTCCAGGAGTCAGGGGCAGGAAAGTGATAAAAACCCTGAGTATGGGTGATTTCCTTTTCCATCCCCAGACCTCCTACAAGCTGCATAAACACCCTCTGGATTTCCTGTGCAGCAATACCCACCTTTGACTGCACTAAGGAAGTTCTTCAGGTCCTTATATAGCTTGAGGCCCTCTGCCTGAAAGGGAGAAATGCCTTTGGTGACTAAAGAGATATATTTGGAAAGATGGTCTGAGGTCAAAGTATAAAAGTAGCTTAAAAGCAGAAATCAGCCTTGGATTTTCTTCAAACATTTGCAAATGTTGCAAATTAGCCTTTACGGACTTTACCAAGAAGTTGTAGTGTGTCTGTTTGGGGAAATTTTTAAGTTGGGCGATTGCTCCCACTGCATTGGCATGTTTTCTTCCTGTTTGTTCTTCCTCCAGTGAACCAGAGCCTACGCCGAAGTTTCTCTGTTGAAACGTAATGATCCTCTGGCTTATGCCTTCCTCTCCGGGTAAACTGCTCTCACCTTCTGTAGACACCAGACACTTCCTTCTCTGCCGCCTCACACAGGCCTCTCTTCTCCCCCAGTGTCCTCTCCGCCTTGCTGCACTTCATCCTTCCCTTCCGTCAGCCACTGCTTTACACTCTCTTCTAAGAAGCCTCATCATTGACTCTCCTCCTGTTCCTACTCCAATGTCCTCACCTATAGTTCTATCTATCTTCCTGATTCTAGCTTTGCTCCTGCGCCTGGATTCTCATTTTTTTATGCTAGGACCCCCAAGCACAAATTAGGTCTCTTCCCTCTGAAAAAGAAAAAGGGAAGAAGGAGAGGAAGGTATCTTTTAGATTTTGCAGTTCGAATCTCAGCCCAATAGATGAGCCACTTTTGTTATAACTCTGACAAATGTTCATTTAGCCTCTGCTTCTTGAATACCGACAGCAGCCAGAAACTCATGACCTCTTGTTGAGGCTGCACTTCATTTTAAAACAGTTCTATCAGAACTTTTACCTTTACTGGCCTTAGACTGGCCTTCTGTACTCAAGAGTAGACCGAATTTCTCTTGCACATATGTTTGAAGACATCTTTCATGTGCCCTGTACCAAGGCTTTTTCACAGGCTTCCTCAGTGGTTCTGCAGGGTGTTGTTTAAAGCCCATTTGCCTTCCAGTCTCTTTCCTCTGTGTGAACTCCCACTTCTAGCGGTTGGAGGAGAAGGAAATCTGAGGCCGGGCCACTGACATTTTAGAGCCTGCCTTCAGGGGGGCAGGACTGGACTGAAAGGGCGGCCAACTTCGGTGGGTCCAAACAGTGACCCTCCTACCCGTTCCGGCGATGAAGTGTTGGAGCTAAGAGATATTATGCAGTACATCATAAAATACTTGGGAACATGTTTGTTTGTTTTATTTGCTTGTGTTCATTACCAGATAGGCGACTGAGCATATCGAAAATATAAAAAATTATAGGAGAAAACCTGAAAATTTAGTAAATTCTATCCAACAACTTAAAAATTTTATTTGTGGAACTCTTTGAGAAAAAGATCATTATTATTTAATTTTAGCAGCAGAAACTCCAAGTCTGCTCGGTCAAATAAAGAAAATTGGACTAAATGTTTCATCCATCTTCTCAGCCTCCAGAGCTTTCCTCTAAGCCAGTCCAAACTTGTGGCCATACTTCAGGTTAAGAGTCCTTTTCTAGGGGCTGAATTCCAGGGCTCAAGGGACGTGAAGACAAAGATAATCTCAAGTTAGTCTAAAGCACTGTCAGAGAGGGGGAAGAACTGGGATTGTGTCATGTGTCACAGCAAATGAGAATCAAGGCAGCATCAGAGAAATGACCAGGGAAGAGTCAGGTGCTACAGAGAGGTTAGAAGGCAGGAAGAATCGGAAAAAGTCACTGGACTTGGTAACTGGAGGTCACTCTTGACCGTGAGAAAGTGCTTTCAATAGCACGACAGAGTAAAATTCAGTCAGTTAAAAAAAATTCAGAACCACTCAGCATTTACCAGAAAGGGAATCTCACTTCCTCCTTGCTTTTTCATTAACAGAAAAAAATGTTTAAATAGTCTAGATGTTAAATGTGCATAATATCTTTTAAACATTACTACATTAGGTAGCTATAAGTTTGAGAGTTTTGAAAATGTGATAACCAAGATTTTAAAGAGTTTTGAAAGAGCTTTAGGGATTATAGAAATTAACAAAGATTTAAATTTGTTTTTTGAAAGAAAATAACTCAGTCTCAACGTTTTAGTTCACATCAAGGTTTAGTATCAAAAATAAATATTTGAGGAACAAAAGCTGTTAAATTATCTTACATATGTTCTACAAATAAAATTCTTAATTTTTTATTCCATTAGACATTATATGGCTTGAAAAACCAGATTAATAATCAAGGCTACAATGTATGATTGCGCAGGTTGTATGTACACTGTTCAAAACTAGGGGGTACTATTTATACCATAGTCCATAAGATGTGTGTGCCTTCTGCCCTCCACTTCATCTCACAAAAGTCCAGATCCTTTTCTGTGTTTCAGAATCAAGCCTCCAGGTCAAGGTTCTTCCTTTATGCTTTTGTTCTGCCCTTTGAGGAGATGAAGTGGTACTAGCAGTATGTAGGTTGGTGGAACAGCTCTGGGTATCATTTTATTTCTCTGACCTGTCTTTCCTGAAATGTCTCCAGGATGAATCACCCCAGAACATTTCTTCTTTCCTGATAGACACAACCCTCACAGTCTTAGGTTCTCACTTGTCTGGGAGTCAGACGCTTGTCTCTGCCACCAACTAGCAAGTTATTTCATTCCTTTGGCTTTAGTTTCCTCATCTATAAATGCTGGGTAAGGAGATTTCTAGCTCTAAATCTTTGAATGACTTCTGCTTTCTGAAGCCTTGTCAAATTCTTGACAGCACTATTAAGAGTCTGAGTTTGTCTTTCCCATCCCTTACACAAACAGTCTCAGACCTCGGTTAATGAACCACTCACTCTGGAAGCTTCTCCTAAGCACTAAAGTAGATAGATAGAGCTGTCTGAACAGACTCAAGCAGTGAGCATGAAGAAGGTCCCTGCCCTGGGTTTCCTACTGGCTGGAGAAGAATGGACTCAGAGAAACCCAAACCTTCAGCAAAACAAATAAAGAGCATGACCAACTTGAGCAAGTGCTGGACATGTTTGATCTAAGGGAGGTACAGAAGGAAAAGATGAAGCTGGATTATTAGATGTGATTTTAAAGGCAATGATTTGGAAGTAGCTGTCACTAACAGAAAGGATTAAAACGCTGCCTGAGAAAAAGAATTCTTCCTATATAAGATGTTTCGGAGAGAGAGGGAGAGAGGGAAGCAAGTAGAGCTCTCAAAGAAAAATTACCTATGGAAATTTGATTAGGAACCTAGGCAGGTAAAAGGTCTAGAAATCAGGCTGGGAAGTTTGGGTGTGATATTTATTTATTTACTAACAAAAAGTTTACTTACAAGTTGATTGTGGGTGAGGAATAGGGCACATGACCAACTGGTCCAGTTTCTGGAATACTTAACCTTCAGTCTCTGACCCTCACCATTTTCTTCCTGTTTGTCTTAGCCACCCCAGCTCCAGCCTCAGGCCTGACTGCTTTACCTATTACTGTCTTTCTTCTTAAACTGTGAAAGCCTTGAGGGCAGGTATGCTGTCTTATTTATGCTGATGTCCCAGCATCTAGCACAGTGCCTGCAAGCCAGGCACCTACAAAATGTTTGTTAAATGAACTTTCCAAGCATGTTCAAACATGAGTTGCTATAGATGTATCATTCTCTCGGGAGAGAAGTTTTTCTTGTTCCTAATCTAACTCCATTTCATTTCTCAAATATATTTCCCCCCATCAAGTGACATTTAGTTGGCGCTCGCACACGGAATTTTGATGGGAATTCAGATGCCCCATCTGATCCTCTTTACCTTCTTGATGACCCCATCTCTCACCCTTTCTACCCACACAACTACAGTCGTAGAGCTATCCTATAAGGCAGAGAGGGAAAGAAAGGACTGAGAGACAGAATGGGCCAAGAGCTGGAAACCTTTCAAAGTGGGGGTCAGCTTACTGATTCCTGTTCTTTTTATGCTGGAATTGGAAGCAGAACAGTAACTGGAGTTGAGAAGAGGCCCAGGGAGGCCTTCTCTTGAGGTACAGGGAAAAAAAGAACAGGGTTTAAGTTTGAATCCTAGCTCTGCAGCTCTTATGCTATGTTACCTTGATGAAATCATTTCCCTCTCAGTCAGATCCTATTTCCCCTCAAAGGAGTTAGGCTAGATCAGTGGCTGCCAAATGCTGTTCTCAGACTAGCTGCTACATCATAATTATTTAGAAAGCTTAATGTAAAACACAGATTCCCTAGTTAATGATCACCTATGGCTGTTAATATCACACAGAAAAGGAGACAACCAGACATTATGTGCCTCCAGATGGAAGAAAAGAACACCTATAATAATAAGTATTCTTTTTTTTTAAAGCTTTTATTTATTTATTTTTAGAGAGAGGGGAAGGGAAGGAGAAAAAGTGGGAGAGAAACATCAGTGTGTGGTTGCTTCTCATATGCCCCTACTGGGGACCTGGCCCACAACCCAGGCATGTGCCCTGACTGGGAATTGAACCAGTGGCCCTTTGGTTCACAGGCTGGCACTCAATCCAATGCACCACACCAGCCAAGGCAATAATACGTATTCTTGCCACCAAAAGAAACAAAAACAAAAATCTGAATCTCATCAAGGCTCTGAATCTATTTTCAGAAAGAAAAAAAAAAAAGGAGACAAGGAACATGTTAAACAATACCACAGAGATTCAATCAGCAAAATTTACACTGCAGGAAAACTGCAGGAAAACAACCTAGTATCAACAAATAAACTATAAAAAAAGGGATTAGAAACCTACAGACTTAGAGATTTAATCTTTAAGAGATTTAAACATGTAACTAGTTGCTGATATAAATAAACTGTAAAAAAAAGACACAATTAAGGGAGTGTGAACACTGACTGGGTATTTTATGATATTAAGAAGTTATTGCTGCCCTGGCTGGTGTGGCTCAGTGGACTGAGTGCCGGCCTGTGGACTGAGTTGCTGGTTCGGTTCCTTGTCAGGGCAAAACGGGTCGATGTTTCTCCCCATCTCTCTAAAAAATAAACAAATAAAACTTTTAAAAATTATTGCTAAGGTTTTTAGATATCACTGAAACATATGTTTTAGTGGGTTGGTTACCATTAAATATCTAAAAAGATATTTGCATTATTCTGTTTGTTGAAAAAGGCAAGTTATAAAACCATAGGAATGGAATAATTTCACTTTTGTAAACCTTGTTTATTTATAGTGAATATATTTAGAGATCTCATATATATACATAGCAAAGTAATTGTAAGGATATAAAACACAATGGTTGTAGCATGGAAGGGTATAAAATTGTTATTTTTAAATTAACTTTTTTCTTGATGTACTTTCTGATTTGTTATGAGTAAATGTTTTACAGAAGAATATTTTTAGGTGCAGTAATGGTTTTGTGATTATATTTTAAAAGGGTCCTTATCTTTAGAGACTGATACTGAAATTTTTAAAGATAAAATGATATGATACCTAGAATTTGCTTCATAATAATCAAGGATGAGGGAAGTAAGTAGAGACAAAGACGGAACAAAATTTCTAGGAATTGATAAATTATTGAAGCAAAGTGAAGGGTACACATAGATTTGTTATACAAGTTTTTCTATCTTTGTATATATATGAAATTTTCCATTAAAACAAATTTAAATACAGATTCCAAGGCCCCCTACCAATGACCTTGCATTTAAAAAGATTTCCAAATGATTCTAATATAGTCTACTACTGAGTTAGATAATAACTAATATCCTTTTAATATGATTCTAAAGGGTTACTCTGTGTAATTCAACTAACTGGCGTACAATAAAGATTTTGGCTGTTTTTTGTTTCTGGTTCCTGGGAAGTACGCCCCAAATATTTGATTTCCCAAGTGATAGGAGTGTCTTTGTTATTCATGGTGGGCCCCTGATATAATACCTCAGGATCATGGTAGGTCAGGCTGGAAAGATGTACCAAGGGATTAGAGGGTTAGGGCTCTGAGACAGGTGATAGCAGCCCAATCTCCAGGGGACCAGAGGGGACCTAGAGATTAAGTTCAATCACTTGGCCAACAATTCACTATGCAGTGAAATCACAATAAAAATTCTAGATACCTGGAGCTTGGGTGAGCCTCTTGGTTGATTATACTAGATCAATGTGCTGGGAGGGTGACATGTCTTATGGACACAGAAGGTTTGGGGCCCTCTCAGACATTACCATATAGGTCTTCATTTGGCTCGTCTTGACTTGTATCCTTTATAATAAAACTGCAGTGATAAGTAGGACCCTTTCCCGAGTTCTGTGAGTCATTTTAGCAAATTATGGAAGCTGAATCGCGGGTAGCAACCCCCAAATTTATAGCCAGTTGGTCAGAAATGCAGGTGGCCTGGGAACTCTAGTCTGTGGCCAGTGTCTGAGTTAAGGCAGTATAGTAGGAGACTATGCCCTTAACCTGTGAAATTTGACCTAACTGTGAGTAGTAGTCAGTGTCCAAATTGCAATGCAACTGGATATTCATTTAAGTTAATAACTCCCTTCTTTTATAAAGCAGGGATCACAATCTCCAAGACTGTTGTAAGAATTGATGAGTGTAGAGCACTGAGCACGGTGCCTGGCACACAGGGATGGAAATTCAAATATCCCATGGAAGTTAAACCTCTGTTATCCACTTCATAATGTAAGTTTTCTACATAAAATTATACATAATATCCAGTGAAGACAGAAAGAACAGTGAGAATAGGAGGTGTTGGTAAGAATGAACTATGAAAAGATGGAGGTATTATTTTAGAATAAAGGCTTAGATGGGGTAGGTAGATGTAGTGGACCAAGAGTCCACAAGGAAAACATGGGGCTACGGAGACAAAAGCCCTAGGGTGCAAGAGGGGCACCCTGGGAAGTGAGTAAGGGTCGCTCATTCTGATTTTGTCTGAGGACCTGATGATGCCATTGTACCCTGGGGGAAACAATAAGAGAAAAGAATGCTTGTCTGTCCCCTCGGAACCCAGGGTCAGCAAGAACAGGAAAGGTAAGTTTCTCTGGTTCCAGGGGAGGGATAAGATGCAGGGCATGCGGTGGCCCTTACCCCTGGGGGAAGATGGGTTAGTAGGAATGCTTGCTGGTTTGAAGAACGTGCTGCTCCTTTGCTATTCAGCCCTCCTGTCTTCTTTCTTCCTCCAAGCTTCCCTTCCCCACCCTCCAGATTACCTGCTGATCGTAAAAGTTGTTGGCGTTTTGTTCAAACCGTTCATCTTTGGTTTCCACAGTTTTCCCCAACTTCTGCAGTACCTGGGGATATAAGTCAGAAAGGTCCATAGGGTTATATATAGTCAAGTCTCTTATCTGTTGGCTTCATATGACCCTGGCTTCTCTCTCAGCGTTTCAGATGCAACTAAAGGGCCACTGTACTCATATCGGCCCAACAGAATTACATATATAGCACATTGCTGAATAAACAATCATGTTTCATGGCTCTTTTCAAACTGCACACTCATGGGGATATGCAGCAGTGTGCTAGAGGCTATATATAAAGCCCAGAGTAAATAAGGTATATGTTCCTGGATTGACACTGTTATTTACAGTGGCCTTTTTTTTCGTGGGGGATGGGGAATGGGGAGAGTATTACATTAAAATAATGATTAATAGGAAGAATGTAAAATATGCATGGCTTTTAAAGATATAACATGAGCCTTAAAGACGTTTTTCACATAGCTACGGGTGCCTCTAGATAGATGAGGTTAGAGAGGTGGGCAGGAGACTCTTCTCTTATGAGGGCCCTTATGGAAAACTTTAAGAAGCCCTGATAAAATGCATTTAAAATTCAACTAAAAATTAATGCTATCAATGTCTATTTACTCTTAACTGGGAATCCAAGAGCTAACCATTATGCCAGTCTCAGTGCCAATGTAAAGGACATGGAAATGAAAAAGGTACAGTGGTTGTTCTCATAGGGGACACTCACTCATAAACAAATAAGAAAGTCCTGCCTCTTCTGTCTGTAACCCACTTTGGAAGGAGGCACCACCATCCCCCAGGTTCACGCTGGAATCTCGGGAGCTTCCTGCCCTCAACTCCTTCTCTCTCACCTCCTTCACTGAATCCCTCACCATGTCCACCTCTGAAAATCATCCCACACTTTCTAATTTCACTGTCATAGCTTCAGCCCAGGTCCTGACGGTTTCTCACCCGGTCTGCTACGAATAGGCCTATCGTGCTGCTGCTTAAAACCTTCTAATGATTCTCCATTTACCTTCTCAACAAACTTTTATTAAATATCCATTATGTATCTATAAGTTATAGCTCAAGCTTCAGCATGCATGTAGGTCTCCATGGTTGGACTACTCACTTAGCCTCAGCTCTCATAGTTCCTCCTTCCTATAGGTCTCACCCCACGCCAACACTTTATTTGCTTCTTGAATAAACCATAGTTCTGCTTGTTGTAGATGCTATTCCCTCTTTCTGGAATGTTCTTCCCCACCTTGGCTGTCAGGCCACTATCTAAAAAAATGTAATTCATAACCTATATCTTTTGTGACATTTAATCACATCTACTTCATCTTATTAATCAAGTTAATCACTTCCTCCTAAGCACTTACAACTTCTGTACCTTACATGCAATTCCAGTTCTGTTTTATTATTTGTATTTGTCTGTCTATGTCTTCTTCTAAATTGTAAGCTCCTTAAGGATGGAGTACTTGTCTTCCTCATCTAGATTTCTCAGTATTCAGCAAATGGATACTTAATACTTATAATAGGAAGGAGAGTAAGACTGATACAGAAAAGGAACAATGAGCTGGGCCTGGAATTAAGATTTTGCTAGATTAGCATAGAGTTTAAAGGGTGAGGATGAAAAGAGGCTTCCAGGCAAAGACAACATCAGCAAAGTCACAGGAGTATGCAAATTTTTTTTTTTTTTAAATTTTTAGACAGAGGGGAAGGGAGCGGGGAAGGGAGGGAGAAAAAGAGGGAGAGAAACAATCAATGTGTAGTTGCCTCTCTCATGAACCTCCTGGGGACCTGGCCCACAACACAGGCATGTGCCCTGACTGGGAATCGAACTGGGGACTCTGGTTCGTAGGCCAGCGCTCAATCCACTGAGCCACACCAGCCAGGGCAGGATGATGCAAATTTATAGCAGCTTCATGACATAGTTCAGCATGGCTGGTTTAGGGTGTGTTATGGGGAATGTGTGTGAGGAAGCTAGGGAGGGTGACTGGGTTTTAAATCACATGAAAAACTGCCCAGGTCTTGGGAGTGAGAAAGACTCCATTCTTAACTTTGAGGTTAGCGTCTCTCACTTCTGGAGCGTTCTCCATAATGGTTAAGATCATGGACTCTGGAGTCAGACAGATATATGCATGCCCTCATCTTGGCCTTTCGACTTGCTGGCTATAAGCCTTTGGGCAAATCACTTAAACTCCTGAGCCTCAGTTTACAGAACTACCATACATCCGTTAAGATAATAGTATCTCCTGGGGTTGTTGGTAAAATTAAATGATATTATGCATGTAAGTTGCTTTCACAGTGCTGCCCTAAGGTGAGCACTCCATACAAACTCACTATTACTATGTCTAGTTCCACTCCCTCCCCTATAAATACCTGTCTTCATTTCCTTTTCAGCTTAACCATATGTGTTTGTCTGTGTCTCTAACTTTACTTAACACCCAGTCTTGGGCG
Organism: Mormoops blainvillei; assembly: GCA_004026545.1. Classification (NCBI taxonomy): domain Eukaryota; kingdom Metazoa; phylum Chordata; class Mammalia; order Chiroptera; family Mormoopidae; genus Mormoops; species Mormoops blainvillei. Next base: position 203,299 of record PVJD01001377.1, on the reverse strand, counting down.
TGCAGAGTTGGCCAGCTTCCTTGGCTCCACCTTCTCCCTTTAGCAAAGCACTATTTTCTACCCAGAAAGTTGCAAAACCACCTTGTTTGGTGGTTAACAGAGCTCTTCCTTCCTTCCTGCTAACCCTCCCTTCCTTTGCTTGGGGCGTGGTTCTTCTTAGGTGGAGGGGGCTGAAAGGATAGAGAAGTCAAGTGAGTCTAGAGTCAATGTGGCACAGCCCAAAGCAGACCTATATTCCCAATGCCCAAAAGGCTCAAGGCAAAGAAGGGTTGGAAGGTGTGGGAGTGTATTGCCGAGGGAACACAACTACCTTTGATTCTGAAACTGAAAAGATGAGTATTATCATCCAGAAAGCATAACCCAGTGCCCTGGGCCCAAAGGTTTTTGTTGCCATAAGTAACAGGACCAGGTGTCATGGCACACACACTATGTTGTAAATGTTCTTTCTTAACTAGGGTTCCTTGAGGGAAGAGGAGGTACAGATGCTTCACAGATGTTTGTTGAAAAATTAGTAAGTTCGGCCTTTGGATGACTTCCTATTGAAGGCCCGCCTAGTGCCAATCCCTAAAGTCCTGCACTGAGAATTCTGCCCAAATCTGCCTGGCTTAGCATCTTGGAAGTTAAAATACAGATATTTAGGAAGAAAGAGCAAGGACAAGAGACAAAGTAAATGTGGAAAAGTGTTAACACTTAGTGAAATAGGTAAAAAATATTCCAGTATTCATTGATTTATTTTAACTTCTGTGTAGGTTGAGGTGGGAGGTGAAAACTTAAAAAAAAAAATTCACCGCAGACAGGTTTGGTGGATATAGTTCCTCACCATGACCCTTCCCCATAATCATTTATTATATCTTAGTTAATTCTCTCAATTGGAGTAACTTGAATCGGGCCTGCACATTAGACATTATGAATTTTGTTAAAATTTTTTTCTTAGGTTTGATAATGATACTGTAGTTATGTAAGGAATCCTTATTTTCAGGATATATGCTAAAGCAGGCTCTCTGTAATATGGCCCTAATATGCTTTCCAGCCTTTGCTCCCACCACTCCTTACCTAAAAGGATTTCTCACTATTCTGCCTAAAAGGATTTCCAGATGTCTTGCCTTGCTCATGCTGGCTGGAATGCTCTCTCACAAACTGCCTGAGGAACCACTACAGGCTCACTATAAAACCTCCTTCAATTCTCCTTAACTTTCCTGTCCTCTGAATTCCCACAGAGGCTCAGCTCTCTCAGGTCACTTATTTTATCTTTTGTTTGTTTGTTTGTTTTTTAAAGACTTTATTTATTTATTTATTTTTAGAGATGGGGAAGAGAGGGAGAAAGAGGGGGGGAGGAACGTCCATGTGAGATATGAGACAGAAACACAAAGGGGCTGCCTCTCACCTCTCATATACACCCTGACAGGAGGCAGCTGGCACCATACCCGCCCAGGACCATATGCGCCTGGACGAGGGACCAAACCCGCAACCCAGGCATGTGCCCTAACCAGGAATTGAACTAGCAACCTTTTGCTTTGCAGGATGACACCCACCCAACGGAACCACACTGGGTCCGGGTAGTTTTTGTTTTTGTTTTTTTAAACTAGACTGTAAGCTGCTGGCAGGCAAGAATGCCTTCTACTCCTCTCTAAATACTCTCCTGAGTCTGGCTGGGTATCCAGGGCTGGAGTTTTTCTCTAAATATTGTTGACTGAATCATCTGGAACACAAGTTGAGTAAAAGTCAATAGAGGAAAAGACCAACAAAGGAGTGGTAAAAAATGTCCTTTCTTGGGGGATTAGAAATCTGAAAGGTTTGCCACAAAGATAGCACAAACAGTTGGTGAAAATGTGAAGATGTATCGAATTGTAAAAACACAGTAAAGCCGGTCTGAATTGTCTCATGTTGAGTCTGGGTGGGAACTGGAAAATAAAACAGGAATGTTTCATTTCCACTGTGTTCAACAGTCACCAAACCTTCACTCCTAGCTTTTCAAAGGAGGGGGCCCTGAGCAAAAGGTGTTCTGATGCCCAGCTTTGCTCCTGAGAAGAGATCAGAAGGAAGTGGGCAGGCACAGATATGACGGTTCATCAGGACCCTTTAAAGGGAGCAGCCTGAGTTTGGCATCCAAAGGCAAGACACTGAGCTCCAGTGATAATTCTGCCGCATGCCAATCTGTTTTGAGCCTTGTTTCCTTATTTCTAAAATTGGAATACTAATAACATACTTAAGGGTTGAAAAGATGAAGTGAGATCATATCATGAGTATGTTGGCTCCATAAAGGGAAAGATCATGCCTTTCTTAGTGGGCGCTTGATATGTGACACATTTGACTATCTGACATGTTAGTTATTACATACTGCTCAGAATATTACAGCCAACTGCTTGTAGAAAAATTGCCAAGTTTCCCAGGGAGTCCTTTTTGGCTGTAACTTTCACCCTCTTTATCTTGCCTTCAACAACTTCCCATTCAACAATAAAAAAGTAAAAATAACTTCCCAAGACTCAAGGACTCTGGCATGCTGAGCTGAGCTCCTCCCCACATTCTAGGCCATTCCCACTCCATCCATGCAGCGTCCACTATCTTTAGGGTGCTGGCTCAACTTCTGCCAGCCATTGTGCCTAAGTCTGGGTTCAGAGTATCTTCTTGTTTTTTGCAGAAACCCGGGAATTCCCCAGGGCAGATTTGAGTTTGTTCCTCACTCTGCCTTTTCAGGGTTCAGACCAGGAAAAACAGGGTGTACCTGGGCAGCTGGTCCTCCCTTTGGGAAGTATTTGACTCTGTGCAGTGAGTCCTCCCCCCTTCTCACTTTGGTGTCCTTGCCATGCTGAGTTTCCAAATCATGGAATACCAACTCTCTCATTTTACAAATGCAGAATGAAGCCCAGAGCAGGGACAATATTTCCCTAAAGCTTAGGAGTCCATGTTTAAAATAGAAGGGGCATCCCAAAGCAAGGGCATAGTGTTGCTGATGGGCTGGATGAGGAGAGAAGGTAAAAGAGTGCGGTAAAATCAACTTCTGTGTCCTTTAAAAATAATAATTCTCCATAAGTTTTTGTCTTTCGGGTTTTCTTTTTGTTTTTTCCAACCCGTAGTGTAGCTAGCCTTCCCCTCTTCTCCAGTACCTCTGGTTTCTCCACTTCTGACTACACCTTCACATAGACTCTGACCTCTGTGTATCAGATCTGTAAAAAGACAGCCTTTTGAGAGGTGGAAACCGTGATCAAGTTGAAGTTAGGGTAAGGTGAAGTGACAAAGGCTGGCCACACAGAATCTTTCCATTTTCCTCTGTTCTTTCACATGACCTGGCTTCCATTTCCCCCCCCCTCTCTTCCTTGGTAAGCCTCTTAAAGATAAGGACTATATCTACATTCCATCAATTCTCAGTTGATAATCCCACTTGAGAGAGCTGGTTGCCCTTAATCCTTCCAGGACCCAAGCCAGTGCTCTGCTTTTTAGAAGATGACACAAAGATTTCAATTCTTAAGCATGTGGTATTCATCCAAATGCTTCTACGACCATGAATCCTCAGAAAACCATCGTTCTATGTCAGGACCTTCTTATCTTTCCCTCTCCCTTTCCTTCTGGCTTATTCATCTTCCCATACCATCTCATCTACCAGAGAGCGCATCGACAGGCGGAGATCAGAAGCTGACGTTAGAAGCAAAGAAAATGCCCTGGGTCGGGAGAAACAAGAATGCCATTACGCGTGTAGACAAGTGTCCGCATAATTCACACAGGTAGTCAAGTTACGGACGGACAGCCTACCTGAGTGCTAGTGCTGGAACAGGACCGCCAAGAGCTAACCGAGGGCACCATTCAAACGGAGAAGCACCTTCGCCGCCTCGGGACAGTCCTCTCCAATGCCAGCCATGGGCCACTCTTACACCAGCTTCAACTACACCCCGAGGCCAGGCTGGGTTGGGAGTGAGAGCCACGCAGAGCGGCTGCAGCCCTTGGACTGCACGTCCGCGTCAACCAATAACAGTCGTGGGCAGCACGGCTGACCACCTCTGTCCTAGGACTTTGGGGGCATGACCTCCGTGGAACCCTCAAGGCCATCATCTGTAAACCACCACCCCTGCTGGGCTGCCAGGACAGAAACTGCTCCACAGCAATCGCCAACGTCAGCTCCTTCCCTTCCAGTTTTCTGCGCCAGGCGGAGCGTCAAGGCTCCGGAGAGAGACCCGTGTCTCCCCAGCTTCCCGCACACTCTCCCAAGGCTGGGCGACGTTCTCCCTCTCTCCCAAGTCTGCCCGCTTCCACGGGCCCCTGCCCACTCCCGTGTCCCTGAGGACGCCGGACACCCTTCTCTCCGGCCCAGTCCTCCAGGACAGGACCCCTCTCTCGGCACCCTGTCCACCCGCCTCGCCACGTCCGGCCTCGGCAGGAGGCGAGGCCTGCGCTCACCTTCTCCTGGGCCCTGCTGAACTTCTTCTGCATCTGCTTGGCAAAGAGGCCGGCAGCGCCGCCACTCTTGCCCTCGGCCATCCTCTCGGTTCCCGGGGGCGCCGGCCCTGGCCGGTGCCCTGTGGTTTTCTGCAGGCTGCTGAGGAGGAAGTGCGGTTCCCAGCATGCCCCGCGACCGGCACTGGTGGGCGGGCCTCCGACTTCCCCGCAGCAGCTGCCCCTGCAGGGCTGGGTGGGTCGCCCCGTGGCTGCCTCAGGACCACCCCGAGGCGGCCTGGAAACTCAGTGTAGCGAGCCCAGGCCCACGCAGCCACTACCCCGAGGCCCGCCGCGAGGCTCCCTCGGCCCCACTCGAGCCCAGCCACCACGGACCCCTGAGGCCCTCCCCGGGGCCCACCGTGGTCCAGCTCTGGGTGCAGCCCGCAGGACAGAGGCGTGGGCTGGTCAGAGGCTGGAAACTTGGGCGCGCCCTCCGGCGGCCCTCACGCAGCGCCAACGTCGAAGCTCTCCAGCCCCGAAGTAGTGGAACACCGGCCCCATGAACAGAGTTTTCAAATATGGGCCAACACGCATCCATTCCCGAAAGGGAATTAGCTACAGCGTTCTGGGCTCGGAAATAACTGAAACCATGAGGTGGAAAATACTGTGATTTTCGCTTAGCAAGAGTACTTATTGTATGGGAAAGCACGTTTCAATTATATGGGTATGGATATTGGGTTGCCAAGTAAAATGTACTTCTTACTTCGGTTTATAGTTTTTAAAGATGGAAAGCGTCTATCAGAGAGGTTGGCTCTAAGCCTGGTAGCACCGGTAGGGATAGAGTCCACCGGGGTCCTTGGGAAAGGAGAGGGTCTTATTGAAAATAAGGCTGAGGAGGAGAGTGTGGAAGCCTGTGCTGGGGGTGGAGAGCAAATCAGTCCAGCTTGGTAAACTAGTGTAATGTACTAGAAGAAGGCAGAATGTGAAGACAGACACAGATTGTGAAAGTTGGGGTGGGACTGCTGCTCTTACAGCTGTTGCGTTTCTAGGTAGAAGGTCTCTAACAGGAAGTTACTCTGACCTGTTTAAGCAGATAGCTGGAAATTAGGACACTAGGTTTGGAGGAACTATTTACTCCAGGATTTTACAGTGCTGATAAAATTCCCTTAAGGAAGGAAAGAGGGTCAAAATGTGCTTCCTACGGAGTGGAGAAGGAAACTGGAGGCCTGAGACAAAATTAGAGGCCCTTGTCTACTATTGTTTTCCATGTCATTCCTCCAAATAGATGTGCTACACTCAGGATCCACCGTGTGACAGGCACTGCAGAGTGTTGGGAAGCTAAAGATGAATTAAAAATATGTGACCTCTGGCCTGGCCAGGTGGCTCAGTTGGTTGGAGCATCGTCCCGCACACCAAAGGGTTGCAGGTTCCATCGCGGTCGGGACACAAACCTTAGATTTCTGGTTGCATCCCTGATCAGGCATGCACATAGAAGGACAACTGAATTGATGTTTCCCACATCCGTGTTTCTCTGTCTTTCCCCTTTCTCTCTCTTCTTCTCTTCCCCTTCCTCTCACTCTAAAATCAATAAACATATCTTTGGGTGAAGATATAAATAAATAAATAAATAATCTCTAACCTCAGAGAGGTAGAGAAAGGTTGGTAATCAGATGATTATAATGTTATGTTATATATGTTACTCATTTATACAGATAGATACAATTTTTTCAGGTAATAGATCAGGTTAGTTGTGAGATGGTCCAGAAGGGGCAGAATGAAGAAAATTGAAGGACTTAATGTTGGATAGGCAGAAGCGGGGAGAATCCCAGAGAATGGTGGTACTATGGGGACAACTAAGAGAAGGTGGTGGTGATAACAGGTGGGTCACTAACAGAAGGAGGCCAATATTAATGTCACTCTCAGGAATCCACAGCATCTTCAGCAATGCAACCCAGCCACTGCCTTCTAAGAAACTCTCTTCAGTTCTAATCTCTTGGGAACTGAAACTGATGGTCACCAAATCATGTAATATTAGAGCACGAATAATCTAGAAGTTAACTAGATAGGGAAATTGAGTCACAGAACAGCCTGGTGGTTTGCCCAAGGATTCCCACTCCTCGTTTGTGAAACTGAGATTGGGAATACAGGCGTCCTGATTCCAGCCCACCTTCTTATAGTATATACACTGTTCTAGAGGCCTCTGCTTGACACAGTAGCCTATGGATTCCAGGACCTGTCTTAGCTGGTTTCCCCTGCTACAATATTAACTACTCTGGTCCCTCTCATGCGGTCCTCAGTGACTGCTGTGGAAAGTTGCTTCTCAAAATGGCTGTCCCAAGGACGCATGCACCGTGCAGGTAGTGGGGTTTGGGGAACAAGCTTCTGTGGGAAAGCAGGAGGAAGAATCTAGGAAGAACGGTGGCCAGGACCAATGCCACCTGGGCCACAGAGTGCTCTTTCATTGACTATAAGGATTTTAAGCTGATATATCAGCAGTATGCAGCTCCCTTTATTGTGGCTGGAGTTAATGACTTTGAGAATGAGATGGTGTGTTATGAATTTATCCATAAATTTGTGGAAATTTTAGATGAGTACTTCAGCCGTGTGAGTGAATTGGATATGATGTTTAATTTGGATAGTGTATACATCATTTCAGATGAGATGGTGTTAAAAGGCTGCATTGTAGAAATGAATCGGGCAAGAATTCTTGCCCCTTTACTAATTCTTGACAAGATATCAGAAAGCTGCATAATGGAAGACTCTGCCAGGCATCATCAACACAGGAAATGAGAACAGGGGACACCTCTCAACATCTGTAGCCCAGAAGAATCTGGAAGAGCATACACTGCAAAATGGGACATCCTTCCAAAGACATTTTAAATAGGTGTTTTTCACAGTTCCTAAATGGAAAACCAACCTGTATTTTAAAATATGATGTACAAAGAAAATTTTCTCTGAGAGATGTTTTATTTTCTAACCATAAGCATTTCCTCCCACTTGTTTAAATTTTGTTAAATAAAATTTTTGCTCTCTGCTCCCCTTTGCAAATTAAATTCAAGAATAGCAGCATGAGGTGGGAAGAAAGTGTGGCAGCTCTTTATCAATCAATAAAAATTTAAAACTTACTGAAAAAAAAAAGTTGCTGCTCATCCTCTTAGCCTTCTGCTCTTAGTTTCCTCTTCACTTTATTGCAGACCACACTAACAGACTGAGCCCTGGCCAGGATGAGGCAAATTATCAGCTTCCCAGTTCTCTGTGGTTTATAGAACCCTGAATTAGGTTGCCTATTTTAGTCCCGGCCTTGAAGTGCTGACTCATACTTATTTGAGGATATATGAAGTCTGTCCAGCAGGTATCCAGCCATGTAATATGAAAAATACAGACATTTATTGAAGAAGATACAAGAGACATTGTACACAGGACAAGGATGCTTCAGTCCCCTTCAAAGTAGGCACTTTGGCACCTCACACAGTTCTCTCTGTTGCCATCAGCTGCCCCGTTGTAGTTTCCTGAATCTCATTGAAGTCTGAGATCTCTTCGCTTTCAAAGGTGATTTTAGTTTTGTGAAAAGCCAGAAGTCTCAGGGTGCCAAATCTAGGCTATAGGGCAGCTGAGTCACCTGGGTGACGATATTTTGCCAAAAAACTGCAAAAGACATGAGGCACAAGTGGGCGTGTTGTCATGATGAAGCTGCCAATCACCAGTTGCCCATAGCTGTGGCCTTCTGAATCATCTGAATAGTTGCCATGGAGAATGTTCAAACTTAATGCAAAATTTGATGCAGATTCATTGCTCTAGTTGCTCAGTCATTGTGAATGTGACGGCCACACAGTACACATGCTCACTCACCAGTATCTACTGGCCCCACTGACTAGTACAGTGAAATCTTCATTGTTCACACATGTGCATTCCAGTTCACTCTCCTCGGCTGCCAGGTTACACTGATGTTGTGCAAACTATTGTCATTATATTAGAGATGGCTGCACTTTTTTAGACAGACTATTTATTTATTTATTTATTTTTTGCGAAACACTGTGAGCATTTAATGAACTTCCCTCTGTGTGACTTCAAGCTACCAGGACACAGGACCCCCAACACCCTTAATCTTCTCCTCAGCCCTTGTGCTGAAGAATTTGACCATTGTGAATACAGGTTGCTTTGAGAGCTGTCTCTTCCCCAGAACTCTGTAGTGGCCCAGTTGTACCACATCAATGACAGGAGCAGCTCCAGTCTTGTTTTTGGCAACATTTACCTGTAAATGCTCAATGACCAAACTCCACAGTTTATCAAGGCTGACAGTTGGGCAGAAGCTCTGGTTCCTCTTGAAGTGGTAATGCCTCATACCAACTTTCTCAAACTAACCTGAGTGATAGCTATTGAAGTTGATCCTGTGATGATGCAAGCCACCAGCATTACCTTGACCTCCCAAATGCTTCTGGTGCTTGCAGATGCAACTGTGGCTGTGGCTCGCGTGAGGCCCCATATTGTTGTCTCCTCTCCCTTTTTGTCTTGCCTCTTCCCCTTAGTTCTCTTCTTTGTTCAATATCTTCTTTTCTCTTTTTTTCTATTCTTTCATTCCTAGTCTCCTTTCTAATTTGCCACTGCCTTTGCTAGCACCTGACCTACAACCTAACCCTGTATTCCTGTCTCTGGTGTATCCTACTAAGAAGTTGCCATCACCCAGAACCTTGGAGTGAGCATTTGTCCTAGGCGCTGAAGGGAGAAGCAAAAGAAGGAGGAACCACACAGTTTGACTGGGAGATCAGAGCACATTTTGTTGCTCAGGAGCATTTAAAAGTACTCTGTGCCTTTAAATATAGCAAATACGCGTAGGAAGAGGGCAGATGGCATGGTCAGATTAATGGACAGGTAGATCCTAAAATATGAGATAATTCAAAAAGGGTATTATAAAACCACTCCCACATGGCTTAGTTTGTGAACTGGTGGAGGTGGCAGCAAATGGAAGAATCAGCTCAGAAACGTGGTGCAATCCAGTTTGGGTCCTATAACTGCCTTTCTTCTAAAGAACTTAATTACAAATAAGAAGACACAAGTTGATAATGTATATGCAGTTTTATTTGCTTTTCTGTATCTGGCTCAACAGTCTCCTGGAATGTTTATTTCTTGATGGCCTCAGGTTCTGCTGTGAATTGAAGAATCACCTTGGTATGCCTTTTGTACTCAGGAAGATGTTCAGTTGTTGGCAATGATCTAAAGAAAAAGCCATTTATATCCACAGTCAGTTATCGCTGCCCATCTCCTTTCTTTTTGCTTCAGGGTTCCCAGCTGAGTATGGCCTTGTATTGGGTTTATGGGGAGTTAAGAGGTTGTGGGGAAGGAAGTAGGTTTCATCTGTGTCAGGACAATTCAATGTTATAGGCATATACCCAGGACTTAGTGGCAAGGACAGACTTTGAAATGGTTGTGAGTCAGTGTTCATGCCACAAGACTCCAGAATGTGTGAAAACCTGGAGGGCACAGGTGGGGCAACTGTGAGTCTCTCCCACTAGGTCAGTATAGGTAGAGTCTCGCCTAACACTCAAACATTGTTTAAAGTGGTAAAACCTCTTTCCAAAGGGTAGAGCAAATTCTCATAATGGAAGAGAAGGTTAGTGCCTCTTCCCTTGCCCAGGACCGTGCGGGCCTTCTGAAGCTGTTTTTCCTTTGGCTTTAACTTAGGACGCAGTGATATGTGCCTGGTTCAGATCTGTTGTTACCACCATCTTACCCTAAGCAGTAAACAATATGGTGAGACCTGCTTAGTGGGTATGTGAAGGGGAACTCAGGGTGGCAACATTGTTGAGGGAAAGTGCACTATGGAGGGAAGGGAAAGGAGTAAAACATGAATGTGATGAGGGAAATGGTAGCTTTCCCTGCCCAACTTTTGTTCCCCAAACCAGCCAGTGTACAGGTCTCTAGGTGACCCTGTTTCAATCATTATTTGAGAGGACTCACATTATTCATCCAAGAGATGTAAGCAGAGACCCGGGTGAAGACTGTGGGCTTCCTGGCAACATTACAGCCCTGGCTGGACACAAAGCTGGTCACTCCGTGTACAACATACTGGCCATTCACCAAGCAGTGGAGGGGGCCTCCAGAATCACCCTGCAGGGAATAAAAGCAGAGTCCTAAAATTCCAGATATTTTGATCTTTTGGCTTTTATTTTTGCTTATGCCCTGCCCGCCCCCATCTCTGTTTGTAAAATCCTGTACAGTTTTAAAACTCCAATTCAGATCACCACTTGCTTCATATCTCTACAACCCAGACGAATCTTTTCTTCCTTTCTCAACAACCACAGTATTTCTTCCTTTCTTTTGCATTATATATTTATGTCATGTTCTGCTTTGTATTTTGGTTTCACAATTTGTTTCTACCTCCTATGTATATCTAAGAGCTTGAGACAACAGGTATGTCTTGCTGATATTTTTCCTTTGCACAGTGCTAACATAGAACTTTGAACATTTAAAGCTTAATAGCTTTTATTGACTTAAATTGAACCTGGGATGGGAGAAGTAGGGTATTCTAATGATTTCTTTATCCCATACATTTAGACCAATGGCTCTAATTAGACTTAGGCTTTACATGCAGTTAAACACACGTTCAGTTTAACACACGTTAAACTAAATTGGGGTGAAGAGGAGAAAGTGATGTGCTGAGCAGTGGCTCCATACTCAGGCTTAGAGTCAGAGGAATCTGGGTTTACAGACTATGACCGTGACAGTCTTCTTCCTCTCAGTCCCCAGAATGCCAGTTCTATAATTCCAGACATAAAAGTGGAAGATATTTCTTGGGACAATCTGGCGAGCACAAGAGGGAAGACCTAAAGGTACTGACACTGGAAGTTCCCCTGTGAAATGGCCGAGCCAGATCACTTGACAAAGCAGTTCCCTGTAGATGAACTGCGCCTAAGGCTCAGAGCTACCTATCAGCTTTTTATGGCCCCACTCTGAAATAACAGCAGATGGTCAAGGATTACCAAACATTTGGAGAAAGTCTCTAATATAAAAATAAAAGAAAGAGACAAAGAAATAAACAAAAAACTAAGGCAACCAAGATTACGCAGGGAGAAGAAACCAAGAAATAAAGCTATGATTAATATTGCATCCGTGATATAAGAACAGTATACTATTAAACAGAACATTCAGAAAAAGACAGCCTTCAGAAATTATGAATATGACTGTAGAAATGAAATATTGGAAGTGTTGGAAGATAAAGTAGAACAAACAAAATTTAGAGAAAATAAGAAAACCAGTTTAGGAGGTAAATATGTGAATAACAAATTCTAGAAAAAGAAAATAAAAATGGAGGGGAGGAAATCATCAAGAAATAAACATTTTTAGAAACAAAGCTCTAGACTTATCAGAATGAAAAAATCTAGAAAGTGCCCTTCATGATGAATGCAAATAGACCCATACTGAGACAGAACACTAGGGACAAGAGAAGATAAAATTGGTCACTTAATTAGTGGAGAGTGTGGGTTTGAATTAGCAATAAGTTGAGTATATATTATGCAAATAAAAAAGACAATTATTTTGTAGGGAAAACGAAGCTATGCAGGAAATGAAAAGTAATCCTAGAATACATGGTTTGGTTGTGAATAGCATTTGACATAACATAATAAACATTATATGTTACTCTAATAAAAATTATTTTTGGAGGTTGAGGTGGTGATGGGAAAAGTTCATGCTTATGGGGCAAGTATATATGTATAAAAGGAAGAGAAATCCACATTTCTCATAATGTCTGAACTGAAAAATTAAATAGCAATATGACTATATATATTTTAGAGAGGTATGGAGGTAGAAACCCAAGTCAGCTGAAAAGAGTCGAAAGTGGTCCCCTCCAGGGAACAAGAACTCAACGGGTAGAACTCCCCCTTGTAGTTCTGTTTGTAGTTTTATTTGCCACCTTAGGCGATTTAATACCTATAGCTTCAATGAAAAATTACAACTTAAAAAAAAAAAAAGAACTAGAGAAGAGACCAAAAGTTCAAACTGGCGATTTATTTTAAGAAGGAGCTAGCTGTACCCCACCTAAACTACTGTTTAGGCAAAGAAGATGTTTGCTTTAGATTATTGTACTCAAAATGAACAAAACAATCTAAATCTCTTCTACCCAAATTCTAATAGGGATTTGAGAGTATTTCTGGGCCAGAGGACAGGAGGGTAACTGAATTTTATGTAATACTATTATCTTATGCTAATTGACCTGAAAAGAAACAAAGGCTCTAGAGAGATGGAGGCTAAAGCTGAGGATTTTAGGTCAGAAGGAAGAGATGGACAAGAACTCAGTGGCAGTACGTGGACTGAGGTGAAAGGAGTTCAATAAATTCACTCTGAGCAAAGGAGTTGGGGACACAGAAGTCTGAAAACCTAGAGGAACGCACTATTTGGAAAACTCCAGTGGGAAGGCACCCAGAGACACAACTGTCTCAGAGAATTGTCAGTTTGGAGTGGCAGCCAGGAGAGAAATACTCTAGTTTTTTCAGAATTCAAGACCCTGAAAGAGAAAAAGAAATTTGGACACCTAGAGAACACCGGCATGCACAGAAAAAAGGCCACATGAAGACAGAGCAAGAGGGTCGCCATCTGAAAGTCCGGGAGAAAGGCCGAAGAAGAAAACCAAGCCTGCTGACACTTTGGTTGGACACCCAGCCTCCAGAGCTGACCTGACTTTAGTTTCTCATCTTGGTGATAGTTGACCCCTGAAGCAGCAGAAGACAACAACTGGATTTTGACCAAAGGTCACAAGATTTAAGCGGCTAAAGATAACATCTTAATCCTCGTTCTGTTTCAGCTCCTGAGTCCTAAGGTTGGATGACTCCCTTGGCTACCTTTCTTTGAAACTGGTTATGGACAACTGGACTATTAAAAAATGCCAACATCATGAAAGACAAAAAAATAAAGTAAAATAAAATAAAAGGGACAATAAAGGAGACTAAAGAGATATTTCTATTAGTAAAAAAAGAAGAAGAAGAAGGCCCTGAAAGAGAGCAGAGGGAAGTGAATTAACTAAAGAAGGTTAAACCTTAAGAAGTTATAGGTTAAGCTGGCAGGTGAGGACTTAGAAGAGTTTGCCTGATGCCTTGGTTACTGTTTTTGGCCCTCCTTGCATGTTGGATTCCTAGGGTACAGGACTCCTAAGTTTTAACATTGGGAAAGTTCTGGGAAAACTAGGATGATCTGGTCAGCTTCCATAGTGCTGAGTGCTCACAAAAAACCTTTATCTAATCTTTTGCTTCTGCTATTTCGGCCAGCCTACCAGCTTCTTGCGGGCTTCTCTTCCTCTTCCACCTAGCCTGGATCTTGCATTTGATCAGCAAGCTTGTCCTTTTGCCCAGTAATGCAGAAAATCCTAGTCCTGCATTAATCCATTCTCTACAACTGGGTCTTTGAGTAAAATGAATGGCCATTATGTGATCTCTAACCTCAGCCTATCAGTAATATTTTGGATACCAATCCTTCTCCCATTCACTTTAATTAATCCAGACCCACACAACCCTTTCCTCTTCATTTTTCAGTATCCAGTCTGACTCTCAGTTCATGAGTAAATAGAAGCAATAATGCAGAACATCTGTCAGCTTTCCTGTACGCAGCATGCACACCCTTTCACGTTTAGGCACATTTGGTGTCCCTTTCCCTGTTCAAAGCCAGCTCCACCTGTCCTCTTGGTTCCCTCTTTTTTGTCACCGCTGGGATCTTGTGCCATCCATTTATTTCTTCTCTTTGACTCTACAGGATCCTTTCCTCTCTGCCTATTAAACACACTCAGTGTTCTTCCCTCTTAAAAGATTCACCCCCTCCGTGACTTGTTATCCCTCTTAAAGCTACCAGACTTTTTTTTGTTCCTCTCTTTCACCCAAGATTCTCGGAAACGTAGTCTACATTTCCTTGCTGTGATTTTGATTGCCACTTCTTCCTTACCCTTTAGCTTCTGCTATCACTACTCCACTGGAACTGTTCTTGCCACAGTTGCCAGTGATTCACCCACTGCCAAGTAGTCACATTCAGCTATCTACTGTGGCTCCTGGCTCATATGTGATGACCTATCAGTATTTTCTGAGGTTTTATAAAACCCTTATTTTTCTCTTGCTGTTAATTCCTCTTAGATCTTTATGGGTTCTTTGTTTTTCACCTATCTCTCTGAAACACTCAAGTGTTTATTTATGTTATCACAGTTCTTCTAACTCACTGCTCTTTTCTTTTTCTAGACGTTTCCCGCAGGGGTTGAGGGGAGAAGGGGATCTCATTTGCTGCTAAGAGTATCTCTAGCCCAGCTCTCCCCCGCAAGTTTCCACTGTTCATATCTAATTATATCTAATTAACTATACCTGAATATCCCACAGGGATCTCAGACTCAACATATCCAGAACCAAACTCATCACCTTTCCTCCAAAATCCTATACATCTTGTCTCATTTATTAAAAGGTTTTATTTATTTTTAGAGAGAGAGGAAGGGAGGGAGAAAGACACCAGTCAGTTGTCCCTTTTATGCGCCCCCACAGAGGACCAAACCTGCAACCCAGGTATGCTCCCTGACTCGGAAGCGAAACAGTGACCTTTCACTTTGTGGGACAACACCTAACCAACTGAGTGGTGCTGGTCAGGGCAAATCTTGTATTGTTTGGGGGAGCAAACCCCTCTCCCAAGTCACCTAAACCAAATGCCTATAATTCACTCCGTATCCTCCTTCTTTCCTCTTCTCCATTGCCCTAATTCAGGCCCTCAAATTTCCTGCCTGGATAATTACAGTAGTCTCCTAATCAGTCTCCTGACAATCTTGACCACTTCATGATTATGTTATCATCAGAGAGCAGCTTCTAAAAGGCAGATCTGATCATGCTGTTCTCCTATTTAAAATGATTCAATAATCTCTTAGTATCTGAGCGATAAAGTTCATGTCCTCAGCATGACATTTGAATCCCTAAATCATGTGGCTCCTATCTGCCCCTAGTGTTGTCTGCTGACATTCCCTACTATGGTAATAGTTTATGTTCTAGCCCAACACTGGGTCAGCAAACATTTTGTAATAAGTCAAATAGTAAATACTTTAGGCTTTGCAGACCATACAGTCTCTGTTACAACTACTCAGTTCTGCTAAAGCAGCCATAAATAACACGTAATAAACAACTACGGATGTGTTCCAATAAAATATTTTCTATGAACATTGAAATTTTACACTTGTCATGTGTCATGACATATTATTATTTTATTTCCCCCCAGCCATTTAAAAATGTTAAAACCATTCTTAGCTCATGGGCCGAACAAAAGTAGGCAGCAGGCTGGATTTGGAGGCTGTCTGTGGTCTTCGACCTCTGCTACAGCTAGCTGTAGGGAACACCATATAATTCTCTGTGTGTCTTACCTAGGTCCTTGGGCCATGCCTTTCTTCATGCTGTTCCCTCTTCCTGAATATCTTTCCCTCTTTCTCCTGTTTAAACTTCAGGACTCACTACAGACTCCACTTTCTCAGGAAAGGCAAGTCTTTTCTGATCCCAACAGATGGAGCTAAGCACCTATTTTTTGTACACCCATATCACCTGATGCCTATCTTTATTAGAACATTTAACCATATTGTATTACAGTGTTCTATCATATGTCTGCTCTTCTCATTCCTCCGCTGTGTTTGATTTATCTCTGTCTCCCTAGTGCTTAGCACATACCTGGCATTGTATTCAGTAGATAATCAAGAACATTTGTTGAATTGCCTGAAGAAGCCTGTAAGCTGGTGTATTGCCAATTGATCTATTTATTTTATATATATATATAAAATTATAAAACCATTTTGTTCACTTCCCCTACTATATTCCCCTGTATGTATGGTTGTAAATACTAGTGGGGTAAAAGGGTGGTAGTAGAGGAGCTACAAGAATAACTGGGATTGATGGGAGGGGAGCCACCTTATAAAAAATGACAACCATTACTCCAGGCCCAGCCCCACTGCATCCATAAAAAATCTAGGTCACAAACAAATTCTAAAGAACACACACAAATATTGGGCCACATACAAGTTTCTGAGGTGGTGGTACCAGGCAAGATGCATTTTAAAGTTCCTTTCGACTTTGCGATCCTGTGAGCATAGAGTTACTAGCACAGAATCATTCTCATTCAGAAACCAGAGTGGAAAGTTGCGTCTGTATATGGGGTGTGAATAGGCGTGGAACAGGGGGTGAGTGAAAGGTGGGGGTGGTAGGCAGAGAGGGGAGGAACCTGGGATGGGACTTCGGACATTTCCTACAAGTGTTCACCTGGCATCCAGAGCGAGCTCCATCTCCTCCAGCGCACACCATGGTGTTCCTCACAGTGGAGCCCCAGTAGGAGGGGCTGGAGCAGGTGGCGTAGTCCACGGTGGGCAGGTAAGCCTGCTGCAGGGTCTGGGCCAGCTGCCCATTGGCTGAACAGGACACACAGCATTGGAGATCAGCCCCAGGTGCTGTCCAAGGGAAAAACCTTCCACATCCTCCCAAACCTGCCCAAGCTCTAATGAATGCTGAACTCGGGCAAGCTCCTTCTCTCTGTCCATTGCATGCCATAGCTTCTCCTATTTTCTCTCTTTATTTGGCATCTGCAGGTCCCTTCCTTCAGGGAGTCATCCTTGATTACTCTTCCATGGCTCTAAACCAACCCCACTCCTGCTTTTTTTTTTTTTTTAACTCTTCAGGTCAGCATATGGGCAGGCCCTCACTGAGTTAAGTAACTAGAATTATTTGTTGATAACTTATCTGCCTGTCCTGCTTTCTCCTTATACTGTTAACCACATGAAGCAGAACTAGGACTGAGCACCTTTGTTTCCATTTCTTAAGAATGTAGTGCAGTTGTTTTTTTTTTTATGTGGCTCTGACTTTTCAAAGCCTTTTCCCATGAATTATTTCTTTGGATCCTTATAACCCTTTCACATTAAAGACCATGAAATTGAATCACCATGACATTAAGTGAACTGAGAGCAGAGCTGGATGAGAAGTACGTTTCTCAGCTGCAGATTTGCCCAGTGGACTGGCTGCTCATAGCAAGGCCTTGCTCTCTTCCAGAGCTCAAACACTGCCTGGTGGCTGACAGACGCTCATGTCAGGCCTACCGTCTCTGTCCTTCTTAGCTATCTCTGCTCATAGTCTCTCCCACCTTTCCATGTGATCCGAGTGACATTCCCTACCAGAAATCTTCCCATGATGACCAGAAGAGAGCTGAGGCTTCCTCTGCCTTAACCTTTCTAAACATACAGCCATCCCTCGTTCATTCACTCCAACCCAAAGCCCAGCGACTATCTATGGAGGTAGCACGATGGCGTAGTGGCCATCAAAGTGGGAGCCAGGATACCTGGGTTCTGGCCCCAGCTAACTAGTCATGTGTGCTTGTACAAGGTCTTTAATTTCTTTGGGCCTCAGTTTCCTCATGCATAAAATGAAAGGCCTACAACGTACTATTCTCTGAGGTAAGTTTTTTTTTTTTTTTTTTTAGTTATGAGTCTGTGAATCTCTGACTTGATTCTATGGCCTGTTCTTAGTTTAATTTCATGTCTCAGTTATTTCATCTCTGGTTCCTTTAGTTTCTGGTCTCTGGCTCTGAATACCGAGGACCACAGAAAATTGTACCCCACAGACGGTATCCATGTAGGTAACTTACTTCTGGTCCTGCCCCAGCCTGTGATGTAGCAGGGACTGTTGTTAGCCAGGATGGTCCCTTCCTGTGGCAACACACCCAGCTGGACGTAGCTGTTGAGGTTAACACTCTGGGCCAGGCGCAGCAGGGCGATGTCATAGCTGCAGGAGGGAAAAAGACTACTCATTCATGGGATCAGGCCTTTCTTCAGGTCAGCACATGGGCAGGCCCTCACTGAGCCTTTGTGTAAAATTGGAAACCAATGATTTTGAAGAAGAAAGTGGCTGACTTGCTACGTTTCAAACCTGATGTGTTATACATTTGGATTGTTAGGACATTATATATTTAAGAGCAACACCTGCTGGTGAGGTCTTTGTGTTGTAGTCTAGCTCTAATTTCTGCAACTCTGGGGAGTGGAGCTTAGACCTTTCGGTTGTAAGTGGGGACTCAGGAAGGGGCAGAGCGGTGTGAAGATGGTAGCAGAGAAGAGTTCTCAAGGAAGAAAGATGTTAAAATCTGTGTGGTTCTGAAAGCTCTGCAGAAACATCCCAATTACTCGAATCGATCCCAACCCTCACATTCTATAGAATTGACCATCATTTTAACTACTTCTTTTCCAAAACTCAGTCTTGGAGGAGTTTTCTCACGTAACCTTCATTTTAAGAAATTTACTTTGCTGATGGAGTCTAGTCCATAAAATGAATAATAAATAACCATAAAAACAGAAAGATTAAACTTTACAGAGAAGGAGCTTCAGGTGATCCAATCATGCAAACAAGCCTAGATCAAATAGATACCAAAACCCTTAAAAATTTTTCAAGCTCTCCAAAATCTAAATTCTCAAAGTCATCCTGGATGAATGTGAAGGAAGCCAAAATCCCGTTACCAGCTAGTCAGTCCTCTGCCTCCCAGGCAAGGCCAGCCCAGCCGTGCCCTTACCCGGCAGCCACGTTATTGCTGTTCCAGTATGGATGCACCACGATCCTCTGCACGCTCACGTACTGCTCGGTACCATCGTTCTGGCTCAGGTTGTGGTCTCCAACCACCACACGGAACGTCATTTGGCTGGAGTGAGAGAAGGAAGCCCTGAGTGATCCAGGGGGCTCAAGCCTTCTCTTTCCCCCTTAGGGAAAAGTTGGGAAGCCAGCTTATATCTCATCCTTAGGACATGGACCCATCTTATCTGGCCCAGGCAGAGGAAGGATAAAAACCCCTGGAGGATGAGGAAGTAACGAGCTCTCTCATTTCCTAATTCACTAACTTGTGGGAGTGACAAAAACTACTGTCAACTTCATTTTCCCGATTTATTAAACTAAACATCATAAGTTGAACATCTTATCACCTGCAAGAGGTGTGGTGAGCATAAATGAAATAATGGCTTTTGGCCCACAGAGGGATTTTGAGGAAAGCATAAACTTCCAGACCAGTAATTCTTACAGCATGGTCCCTGGACCAGCAGCATCAGCATAACCTGGAAACTGTTACAAATGCAGCTTCTCAGGCCTCAACCTGGACCTAGCAAATCAGAAACTGCTAGATGGGGCCCAGCAATCTTTGCCTTCCTGGTGATTCTGATATGTGCTTAAATCAGAACCATTGCTCCATAAGAAAAAATTGTTACCAGGTAGGCATTGACTAGACACTTAAAAATTTGCCTACTGAACCCTCACAATAACTCTACAGAGTTGGTATTATTACCCTACTTTAGAGATAAGAGAATGAGGACTTACAGAAGCTAAGTAAGTCACCTAAGGTCACACAGCTCGAAGCAGGTGGAACGGGATTTGAACCTGAGCTTTCCTGATGCCAAAATTTGTACTTTTCATTATATTCTGCTACCTTCCCACAGCCCCCCAAACAGCCCCTTAAAGTCTTGCCCTCAGTGGTCAAAGATACATGTTCCCCTTGAAGGGCCAGACTCTTCCCCTCCCAGGGGCTCAGAAAAGCTGGTCTATGTTTTTCTCACTTGTCCACGCAGTGAGCAGCTGTCATCACCCAGTTCCTTCTGATGAGGGTCCCTCCACAGGTGTGGTACCAGTTACCTCCGGACCGGTACTGGAGGGAAATCTAGATGGGGAAGGAAGAAAAGAAGAATAACTGGTATTTTAAAAAAGGTTTTGCCCCAACTACATTACCCCTTAAATTCCTGCCATTCCTCAAAACATTCCCCAACTTTCTGGGCTAGAGGTGGCAATAGGTTTCATCTGACCTGTCAATTGCTATGAATTGGTTGGTAGTGGCTACTTGGAGTGGTGTTGAGAAAGGGTGTTTAGATGATCCGGGAGCAGCAGGATAGAGTGCTCCATTGTTTGGTGATGTCTGCTGTGTCCGTAGGTGAGTGGGGGGAGGTAAAGGCATGCACATGGTGTATTTGGCCCCTCTACTCTAGGCTGCTGCAAAAGGCCGGAAATCCAGGTCCTTCCACTTCCATTTCCTCTTGGGAAAGAAATGTAGCTATGGACTCACTTCATTAACTAAGATCCACAAGCTTAGGTCTCAGAGCTCCCCCTCCAATGTTGTCAAGGTATACTCCATCCCCCTACTTCAGGGGACATTTAGAAATACCATTGCAATGTTCATTTTTGTCAGTTCATGTCTTTTCCTTCATCACCTCACATTACTCCTGAAGATCTACTCCTGAAAATTGGGACTCAAGCTTTTGTAAATTGAATTTAATTCTAATTGCAGTGATTCCTCTCAATTTGCCAGTTTTACACATTTAGAATTGCTTAAATCCGAGCTTCGCTGTCCAATTATGAAAGTGGAAACTCTTTAAACAGCCCAATAAGCGACATGCTCTACTTGGGGGCAGTAGTGCGCTTAAATGCGTGACACGTACTATATGCAGGGGTGTGAGTGTTGCGTGAATGTGTGTCAGGGTATGTGGAGTCTGAAGTGTGGGTCTGGCACACAGTCTCGTTAATGTGGCACCGTGATATTGCTGGGAATGTAAATGTGATGTGTACTTAGGTGTGTACCTGGGAGAGTGATTATGGTTGGTGTTTAAATTCCCTTTTTTGAGCCTTTTGCATTTAGAAAAACCAGCTAAGCCTGGTCCCATTCATCTTTAAAATCTAGAGTCCAGGCAGTTGGAGAGCTTCCTGTTGATAAAGACACACAAACACATGTAATACTGTGTATCGATGTCTGGGGCAACTCTTATTTTATTGGAAGTCTGGGGCCATGAAGAAACACCCACCTGAGAGGGCCAGGAATTCCTCCGGGCCTCAGTCCCTCCAACTACCCGGGCGTTGGTATCCGGAAAGTCCTGGGTGCTGTGTCCTTTGTGGGGCAGAAGAAGAGTGAGTGATGACTAAGCATGGGGTCAGCCCAGGGTGGGAGCGGAAGGTAGCAGTCGTGCTTTGTCGGCAAATTCACAGTTCCTCCCTAGCAAATGAGGGGCCCAGCTGCGGGTTCTCTGAGCCCCTTTTGAAAGCAGGGGAGTTTGAGTGCCTTCTGCTTCCCCTGGGTGTCCCCCGAAATTTGGCATGCTGTCAAGGGTTTACCTCAAATCACCAGGCTTCTTGTGGTCTCAGCCTTGCTCAGGGTCATCCCTTGGCCTGAGGGACCCCCCTTTTCCCTGACTGCCCACCCCAGCACAGTGCTTTGGTAGGAAGGATTCTCCAGGGGCAGGGACGGCAGTGCTCATCCCAGCCAGGTACCTGCTGAGGAAGTCTTCCTGTCAGTGGGGATGGTAGGGGAGCCCAGGCCCCTGGAAGAGTTTCCTCTCTGCTTCATGAGGGGCCTGCCTGGACAGTGGCCCCAACCTTTCCTACCTTTCACGGGCACCAGGAGAGTAAAGTTGTTGCTAGACTCACAGGCAGAGTGTCCCACCCGCCCTGGAGTAGAGAGCAGACCTGGGTCTAGGGACAGCTTTCTGACCCTCCTGCTCAAATCCCCCTCCCTAGGACTCAGGCCGCATGACCCACTCACCATAAAGGACCAGGGTGGCGAAGAACAGAA
This sequence comes from Mormoops blainvillei, assembly GCA_004026545.1. Taxonomy (NCBI): domain Eukaryota; kingdom Metazoa; phylum Chordata; class Mammalia; order Chiroptera; family Mormoopidae; genus Mormoops; species Mormoops blainvillei. Next base: position 181,372 of record PVJD01001377.1, on the reverse strand, counting down.
AGCCCAGCATGTTGCCTGTGGAAGAGACCACTGCCCATTGCTTACCATGAACCAAGCCCTCTTTATATTCCTCTTATCGGCAGCGCTGCTGACCTTCCTTCTGCCAGCTGGCAGGGCTGCGGGGAGAAGGCAGGGAAAATCACAGGTGACATGGAAATACAAATGAAAAGATTTCTTTTCAGGTAAACTAATTTATCTGCTGTTCAAAGACAGAACAAGGTCATGGCTGAATTAATCACCTGCCTTTAGTTGAAAAGCATCCAACAGACTCTTTAAAAAAAAAAAGATTTTAGTTGTTTATTTTTAGAGAGAGGGGAAGGGAGGGAGAAAGAGGAGAGAAACATCAATGTGTGGTTGTCTCTCACACGCCCCCCACTGGGGACCTGGCCTGCAACCCAGACATGTGCCTTGATTGGGAATTGAACCAGCGACTCTTTGGTTCACAGGCCAGCACTCAATCCACTGAGCCACACCAGCCAGGGCACTTATTTCTTTTTTATTCTTTTTCTCGTTTTGCTGTTATGGTTGAGTGTTTTCAGCTACATTGCCTTCCAAATCACTGATTCGATCCTCCGCTTCATCTGATCTGATGTTAATTCTATCTAATATAGTCTTCATTTCAGTTGTTGTATCCTTCATTTGTGAGTGGTTTTTTTTAAAAATGTTTTTTATCTCCTTTTTATGCTTACTATCTCTTTGTTGGAGTTCCCACTGAGATAATTTGTTCTTCACCTAAGTTCATCAAGTGCCCTTGTAACCAGTGCTTTGAATGCTGCATTTGGTGGCTTGCCTTTCAGAGGACTCCTGGGTCTATAGCAGCCCTGCATTTCCCCAGGACTGAATTTCATAGCCAGCTGTTGTGAGGACTCCTCTTTCCAGCACCGGTGATCCTGGGCTGGGGAGCCTGGTGTGGTGATGGAACCCCTTGCTCTCCAGTGGGAGGACCTCCACAGCAGGATATCCCTACCAATTTTTAACTGCCACATATGGGTGTGGGACCATGTCTCTACCCCTCCTGCTAGCCTCCAAGCAGCTTCTTCTTTATATTTTTAGTTACAGGAGCTCTGTTCAGCTAGTCTTCAGGTGATTCAGGTGGTTGTTCCATAATTTAGTTGTAATTTATGTGGTCATGGAAGGAGGTGAGCACAGCATTGACCTACTCTGCCATCTTGACCAGAAGCCCAGATTAACTTTCAAGGGACTGCATTTCTTCTGACTAAGCAATTCTAATTCTAGGAATATATCCTTTTGAAATGAACGCAAGCACAAAAATAAATGTACAAGAATGTGGGGTTATCGTATAGTTTGTCACAAAACTTTGATGAAAAATTGAGGAAAACCTAAGTGTTCATCAATATGGGAAGGTTAAAGAAATTGGATTTAACTGTATTATGGAATACTATGCAGCTTTTAAAAAGAATGGGTTAGATTGAAATAAACTGACATGAAAAGATATCCTCGATGTATTAAATATCAAGGACAGTTGGTTGGGCATCACCCCACAAAGCAAAAGGTCTCCAATTTGATTCCTGACCAGGGCAAATGCCTGGGTTGTGGGTTTGGTCCCCAACTGGGGTGTGTATGAGAGGCAGCCAATAGATGTTTCTCTCTCACATTGATGTTTCTTTCCCCTCTTCCTCCCTCCCTTCCCTCTCTCTCTAAAAATAAATAAATAAAATCTTTAAAAAAAGAAATCAGGTTGCAAACAATATGGTATTGTGTACATGTATATTGGTAGATTCATTGAAGAACAGTATGGAAGTGTTTGTACCAAGCTATAAAGTCATCACATCTAGAGAACAAATTGATAGGTATGACAGCACTGTAAGGATAAACTTTACTTTTTAAACTCATGTTTTTCTGTGTTACTTCTCTACAGAATTACTTTGTAATTAAAAATAAGTAAATAATAAATTCTGGGACAGTTTGCTATTTTTGGCAATGGCACCAATACTTTTCAGTGGGAAATAGATCTCCGATGGGGACCAGCCATTTAGTGCTAAGAAAGGTATAAGGCTTCTAGAGCCAGGAGATAGTACTGCAGGGCTAGCATCAAAGTTTTCAGGTTTTAGGTTAGCTCTGAGAGTGGCCAGAGGAGTGGATATTAAGGGAGAGTGCAGATGTCAGGCTGGGGCAAGACCCATCTTGGCTAAAGAGAGGTCGTGAAGCTGGTTTCTTGAGCCTGCCCACCACCTGTCAGTGCTCTCTCCCTCTTTTAACTACCTCCTTTCCCTAGTCCTCTCCTCACCCCTAAAACTGGGCCTACTCTGTAGGCATGTCATGTGGTCTTTTCTCTCTTCTGCTGCATCTTGGGAAGTAGTGAAGTGACAGCTCTTGGGTGACAGCCCCTGAGAGAGGCTATACTGTTTTGGGGTAGAGGTGAGGAATCACATCAGAGCACCTTGGTTGGGTATACGGCGTAAGATTGGGCTGGAGAGCTGTTGGGTGATGTTATAGGTTGTATGAGAGATATTGGGATAAATGGCAAATAATGCTTGATAAAAGACTGGATGTTTAATGCAACCAAGAGTAGGGCTAGGATTAGAGTTGGGGACTATGGGTCCCTATAGCTTAGCTGATTTACCAGCGTGACATTCAAAGCCTTTTCAGTTGGGCCCCAAGCCCCTGTTGTACGGGCCGACCTACCCAGTCGGGACAGCACGCACAGTGCCCAGGGCCCACAGTACCTTTAGGGGCCCACAGAATTGTTTGTTTCTTTTTAAAAATCAGAAGAAATAAAAGGAATGCCATCAGCCTGGATTATATTCTTCTTTATACCAATGCAATTATAAAACATAATTTTAAATATATTTTATGAAGGCACAAGTGCCCATGAAAGTCACACTGTGGTCCTGATCTTCCAGCTTCTACATCCACTGCTCCCTCACCCTGATGTCCCCTTGGTTTCCCACATCCACTTGTGCCCTTGTCTCTCTGTGACTCGTCTCATCCTAGATCGTTTCTTGGGTGAGGTCTTTGCTTATTGAGTCCTTCCCACCTGAGGACTCATCCTTTGACATCTAAAGTCAAATGTCACCATCTTTGTAAGGCCTTCCCTGATTCCCCTAAGTGGAAGGAATTGTTCTAACTCAGCTAGCACAGCTCTGAACACTCCATGACTTGCTTGTGTTTCTGTTTCCCCAGCCGGAGTGTGAGTTCCACGGGGGGAGGGAGAGCCTCACTTTACAGCTCCTCAGGTCTACATGACCTTGACACACAGCGTGGAGGCACAAGTAGGGGCCAGCAGGTGTTTGGGAACAAGAGCCAATAGCTGTGACAGAACTTTTCAGATGTGTGTAGTTCTTCACAGCCTGGATCAATTGATTCTCCAAAGGGATCAGCTAAGGAACAATAAAGGGGGAAGAAGAATCCAATACAGACTTCCTCTACCAAGTCCATAAAACCTTTATTTCCACGGGGGATCTCATGTGCAATTCTCTTCTCTTTCAGGAAAAGACCTTTCCCCTTTCCCACTCCAGGTCACATCCTGGGAGAGACTATGCTCTGCCTGCTCCCTTTGGCGGGGCTACTTCAGAATGTTTCCTTTACAGGGTCCTGAGGGCTCTTCAGGGAGCCAGGAGACCTTCTGCAGTAATGAGCTGCTGGGAAGGAGAGGCAGCTGTGGTCCCACGGCACCCTCACATGGTGATGCCTAAGACGACAACCTGCTGCTGGCAGAAGGCCTCCTGGAAGGACTCGAGTCCGTGTGTGTGGAGTCCAGCTTGCTTGAAAAAGAGCTCCCATGCATTGTCAGGGCTGCTCCACGTGGGGACTTCGGGCGAGTACAGCAGACAAGGCCAGTCACACAGTCATGTTTGAGCATATACTGTCCCTGATTCCTCAGACTTCCCGAGGCTCTTGCGGTCCTTATCTGGGTCCTCGCCTCAGGGCTGCCAGTACCTTGCTGTGTGGCCTTGGGCAAATTACTTCACTTGTTTGCCCTCAGTTTTATAATAGGAAAGTGATAAGCCTGGACTAAAAGGACGGTTTTCAAATTGTCTTATAGAATTTTAGGAGTTTAGGGGCCAATGGGCATTGCCCTTATCCCCCCTCGACTACACCACGGCTACTTTGCCTTTCATTACATTATATATGAGGCACTGAAAAAAGGGTTCTGGGACTCAAACCTGAGAATCACTGGCTCCATGAGCTTCATAGTTTCCCTCATTGCTACCTGGCTCAATTATTCTAAGCTTTATAGAGATCAGTCAGTCAGAAATGATCAGAAGGGAGAGAAGAGAGAAGGGGCAGGCTGATGGCTAGTTGTTCAGTGTGCTTGCGGTGTGGCAGAAGGCGCCCTGGTTCAGTGTTCAAGATCAAGCCTCAGTCTTAGCTCCAGCCACCCGCTAGCAGCAGAGAACTGTCTTTACCCCTCTCTGCGTCAGCTTTCTTATTTGTAAAGTGGGCATGCTGGTGACTGTCCTGCCCTTCTCACAGAGTTATTGTGCGGATGAAGATAAAGGATTCCTGTGAGGGCACTTTCGGTAAATGGCTCTACAGACTTGGGGTGCTATGAGCAAAGGGGACACTCTTAGACCTCTGACAGAGGGAGCTCTGTTAGAAAATACTATATCACTGGATTCTGTGGGTACTCGACATGACCAGGGACTCAGGACATGGCTGCAGAGACCTTTTTCTTGAATTCAGCATCGCTGCCTTGGGTCCTGTCCCAGGAGCTTTCTCTGCGATGGAAGTCTCCGTATCTAGGACAGAAGGAAAGCTCTAGGCCAAGTATTATGTGTTCGTATAGTCTCTTCCCTCAATGTAAAGAAAATGGGCCCAACGTTGTTGCAAGGAGTAGGAAGGTCCCGCTTCGACATCCAAAATTAGGTTTAGAACTCCTTCTTTAAGGCCTACAGAGAAGCTGATGATTGGGTTCCCGGACATCAGGGGCCCGAAAATGCTGTTTCCTGAGAGGCCTGTGGGAACTCCCACAGGGGATGGTCTGGATGGCCTAGACGAAGAGCCACTGCTGGTGGGGGTCACTGGGATTGCAGGAGGCCATGACTGGTTTTTTGTCCTTGTACGTCAGGCAGGTACCAGATCCTGAATTCCTGATGAGCTGGTCCTAGAAGATGACACGCCAAAGGGTCAACCTGGACCTCAGTCCCGTAACCGTGCTCCTCGATCCAGCCTCTAGTGACTCTGAGGGGATGCATTCCTGAGTTTCCACTGTGGCTGGTGCCAACTACCCCCCCCCCCCCCCAGCGTTAGCCTGAATGGCTGGAAGAGAGAAAGGACCATGAGCTAACTGAAAAATGCTTTCGGGGCTCCCCTCCTCTACATGGCTGGTTTGAAGGACCTGGGCCACTGCTGTCTACCTCCACTTTCTGCCTTGGATCCTAGTTAGACTCCTCTCTGCCCTGTAGCTCCAAGGTTAGGCTCCTCTTGCTCTAAGCCAGGGACTGGTGACTGGGGTAGAGTAGGGTGTAGAGGTTCACTGGCGGTGCCAGTGTGGGCTCAGTACTGTAGAAGTTACGTTATAAATCTTGAGGCGGTGTGGTGTAAGGGAAAGAATCCGCGCTTTCAAGTCAGACTTATCTGGGTTTGAATCTCAGGCCTGCCATTTATTAGTTATGGGTCTTGGGTCAGTCACAAACTTGCCGAGCTTCAGCTGGCTTATCTATAGAAATGGGACACCGCCTACCTGGGAAGAGCCTCTGAAATACTATAAACCAATGTATGTGAGTGCATAGCTTTCTGCCTGGCACACATAGGCAGGCAGCAACCATGAGTGACTCTTCACTTTTTATCTACTTCGGTTCAGTCTAAAAATACTTGAGCTATGACGCAGCTGGCCACAGACCGTAACCCCCACCTCTGTCTTTCTGTCAGCCAGAACCAGCCATCACCAAACATTTCTTAATCCCTGGGAACCCTGCCTGTGACCAAGAAAGTGTGACCATGCTGTCTACATTGTCCTGATCCACCTCAAGGTGCCTCAGGCATAAGATGCAAAAAAGTGAGGAGGGTGCACTGGTAGCCTTAGGTTCTCGATACTGAACTTTTGGGGCTGACTTACCTGGGTCAATTCCCATTCCTCGTCCTTAGGGACTTGGCTGCTTTTGCCAGTGAAGTGACAGCTCCTAAGGCCCAGAGTGCCAGCACTGGCGTGTAGACACAGCTGCTTTGCAATGTTGTGGCGAAGGTCCCTCTGGGTCGTGTATTCAAAGTACTGGAAGTCGAGGCAAGAGGAGGTCTGAGGGGCAGGCAGAGCTTGCCCACCACCTTCCAAAGCCATCCGCCCTAAGATGCCAGCCACGGAGAGCCTCCTGGGGAGGCAGCTGAGTGGGTGACAAGACTTTAGTAATTCATATGTCACTTTCAGGGTTTTTTTTTAAACCATATCTGGGTTATAGTTAATAGTTACTTAATATTTTTTATTTAGTCAAAATTTTAACTTAGCTTCATTTTCAGCATTATCTGCAAAGTCACATATTTGATATGCTACTTCTTTTTTGCTAATAGATTATTAGTAAACTAAAAAGGTTCACCAATGTACCACCTACCATCATTAGCTACTAAAATCACTAGCTACTCCTCAGGGAGGGACGGGGCTTTGTAGGGCATGGAGTAGATTTTCAGGATGCCAGGTGACTGAGATGTCAGGAGGTGGTTGTTTTGGGGTCATTTTGGGGTGATAGAATGAGAGTTGTATTTTCTGGGCAGAGGAGGCACTGCAGATACAAGTTGCGTGCAGGTGAGGGAAAGTGCTCAAAAACTTATCACGCTTACCCTAAAACATCACTTAGCAACTGGCAGCCTCTAGCAGGCCTTCTCTGATGAACAATTCTCTCCTCCATCCCTCTCTAGCACCCAGCACTGATGCCCAGCACTCTCTGGATGTCCCTAATTCAGAATTCAGATCTTGTCTCTCTGTGTCGTGCATTCTTCCTCAGATGGGGAGCTCTCCAAGGGCAGGGATGGTATCTCCTCTCTCTGGATCTCCCCCACGCTAGTCCATAGGAAAGGACTATTTTGAGTGGAGAAAGGGGACCCGTTAAGGGAGGAGATGCCCCGGGACATACTTCTCCTGGGTCTGCCCCAGTAGGGCTGGGCTATATACCTGGTTGCCACCAAGGCCGTGGCAGGGGTACATGATGAGGGGCTTCCCTCCACGGTTGTTCTCACCCACGTCCAGGCACTGATTGATGCCAAGGTTCCTTATCTGCAGAACAGTGAGCAGAGAGGTGAAGCAGGATCACGCAGTCAGGAGTTTTTTAGTTCGTAGTATGTGTCAGGCCCAGTTGGAATAAATTTGTGTGACTAGATTTCTCCGATTTTTCTCCTCTGCTCATTAACCCAGATGCCTGGAGTAAACGGCAAGGTGAGATGCAGAAACCAGAGGCTGGGCCGGGGCCGGCTGGGCAAGCTCCCAGGCTGCCAGGTCCCTGGGGGAGCCCTCGGCACGTGGGAATCTCCTTATGAGAGCTGGCTCTCAAGGCCTGAGTCTCCTGACCATCAGCATCACCTAAGAACGTACTAGAAATAAAGAACAAACTGACAGTAAGCAGGGGGGAGGAGGAAGGGGGATAACGGGGGAAAGAAGGGGAAGGTTCGTCAAGGAACATGTATAAAGGACACATGGACAAAGCCAAAGGGAGGAGGTAGGATTGAGGGTGGGAGGCGGGGATTGGGCGGCAGAGGGGCATAGTGGGGTGGGTAATGGAGACAACTGTACTTTAAACAACAATAAAAAAAAGAAGAAGAAAGAAATGCAAATGTTCAGGCTCCATCTCAGTCCTGCTGAACCAGTGGTCTGGGGCTGAACACTCCTTCCTGATCATTCTAATGAAGGTGAGTGAGAGCCACTGCTTATGGGATGTTTTTCTCTTAAGGATTCTAGCTATCTCTAGAAGCCCCAGTGTCTTCGTTCTGGATAAAAGAGTGTGGAGAGTAAAATTCAATTCTTGTTTGTCATCTCTGTGGGGTAAGTGGTCCTGAGCTTCTCTAGGGGATTCTGTGAGGATGGTTCTCAAGACTCACAGCTCCGTAGAAGGTGGGCTTCAGGTCAGGAACAAACATCTCTGGGTAGACATTGTGCAGGTACCAGGAAAAGTTACGACAGTGTAGTTGTTCCCTCAGCTGCAGTCGTTCAGAAATGTCACCGAAGGATTTCTGTCAATGAAGCCAGCCCCATGAAGGTCAGTTCCACTAGCCTTAACCTTCTAGTCTGGTTTGAAATAGTCCAGAGTGCCTGGGTCGCCTTCTCCCAGAATGGCCTCAGGCTCATTCCCGCCCAGGCCCTGTTGGAGCTACTGACCCAGCCTCACATCTAATCCCAAACCCCTTCTTGGCTTTGGGCCCTCTACCCATAGCCCCCTTCTCCTTCCTCTCCTGTCACTTCCCAGTCTGTTTTCTTCCAGCCCCCTTCTGAGCCTCTCAGAGCAAAGCCGGTCCTCCTAGAAGGGGTTCTTTCTCCAAATCTTTTTGCCTTCCCCACCTAAACGATGCTGGGGCTCTCTAGGCAGGGACAACAAAGGCTCCTCTCCTCCTCCTCTAGCTTCCCTGAGCTCTAGCTCGCAGGGTCTAAGGCTTGTAAAGGGAAGCGCCAGATGGTGGTGATGGGTGGGCCTCTACCATTCAGCTCCTGACCAGGGTCTGGGATTCTGCACTTCTCTTCATCCACACGCCTCCTGCGCACCATTTCCCCTTACCTCTTGGGCCATCTTTGCTGCCTGTATATTTCTCCGGTAGAAAATCTCCTTGTAGTTATCCATCCAGACCTCAGCCAGGCGCACTTGGTTGCGAGCAATGACACTGGTGCCCTTGGGAAAGGTGTGGGGGCTTTTGGTACGGAACACGTGGCCCACCACAGAGCAGGGGATGATCTCCAGCTGGCCCCCACACTGCCACACCTGCCGAAAGAGGACACAAAATGGGGCCTTCAGGGGGCTGGCTGCAATAATCTCCCCCCAAGTAGCTCTGTTCTATTCCCAGAGAGCCAGGCCCCAGGTCCAAGAGCTCAAGGAAATACTGCTTTCTCTCCTGGAAAAAAGGACATGGACCAGGCTTCTCCCTAGGCTATGACTACACAATCCCTAGCTCCGATACTGGTTCACTCTGCTTTAAGCAGACAGAAATTTTCAGGGTCCACGGGCTTACCAGGGCTCTTTAGAGAAAAGACAGTTTGGCTAACTTTGTGTCTGTATACCTACTTTGAGCTCTGGCCACTTGGCTTTTTGACCTGAAAATGTGATTTTATCAGCTCACCCAGGTGTTACTGGAAACTCAAGCATCAGTGCATTCATCATAGCAAGGACAGCCAACTGCCAGGTGGCCTGTGGCAGTCACCTTTGGCACACTAGCTTCCTAGGACAGAGACCGAACAGAGGTCAGAGGCTCACGGCTGAGCCTGGAATCAGAGCCCTGGGGGTCTCGGTGACTGAGCTGCCGACCTTTCTGTTTAAGCTCTCCCACCTGCGTCTTCTCTTTTTAGGTTTTACATTAGGAGGTATGTTGTTCGCTTTAGTATAGTAGCAACAGAAATACATTATAATAGTAACAGCAGGTATTAAAGATGTGCTTAGTGTGTGCCAGGCGCTGTGACAGGTGACTTCTATCAATGAGCTCATGTACTTACTAACTACCCCTCCACTGGCGTGGGAATCTGTATAGATTTCATGAGGCAATCCCTTCTTCCTAACCGAATCCTGACTTGCCTCATTCCTGGAACCCCTCAGACTTCTGCGGTCCAACAGAATTTTGGCCGCCGTCTTCTCTTACCGTATGACGAGCTTTCTGAGCATAAGGCAGGGAAACTCTAGAGACTCCCAGGGCACGTGGTCCTCTGACCTGGAAAAGGGAACCTGATTTTTCTAGAAAAAGGATAGTGACTGCGTACTGATCTGTTCTAGGGTGCTCTACCACTAAGCCCTTGATCAGGGTCTAATTCTTTTCCACAGACACCATGAAAGATGTCGCCAGTCCCCAGGTGTCCAGTTTCTATTACCAGTATTATCCCTTCTCTCTGAGGAGTTCTGCCTGGTAATTTGTTTTAAGTTGTCCGATCTGATTCCAAAAGACCTACTGCCAGGGACAGGGAGGGGAATAAAGGAAAGGCGGAGTCAGGAGAGCAAACAGCCACCTTATAAGTTCAGTTCCAGATGTGACATCTCTGCTGCCTAAGAGGCTCTCAGGCTGTGCCCTGGAATGGTGTGGTTCCCCCCCGAAGCCCTCTTCACTCTCACCCGGAAGGACATTTCCACGTTCTCCCCTCCCCAGATCTCCATCTGATTATCATAGGTACCGATGTGCTCAAAGTAGGACTTGGAGATGGAGAAGAGGCCACCAGCAAACGTCGGGGATCTGGAGAGACAGAGGGAGAAGCATGTGCATCTTCTGGGGGAGGAGGAGTGGGAGCCTGGTGTGGAAAGGTGTGGTCTCACCGCTGACACCCCCTAACCTCTCCCCAGCCCCTTTCCAGGGATGTGCAGCCCCTCTTCCACAAACTTGCTCATTTAACAAAAGTTTATGGAGTTTTCATTATGCCTTCTTTACCTTCTACGAATCAGGTCTAAGAGAGATGTAATTATCATCACTCTCTTCTAAAAGGTACCCATTCATTTGTTCAACCAAGGATGTATTAACTACCAGCCACCAGGGCCTATGCTAGGCATACAGAGCTAAGAAAGACAGGTCCCATTTTCTGAGAGTTCAGTCTATTGGCAGAGGGTAAAGCTACTGTTGTTTGTCTGCCTTTTGGCAGCAAAGTTCCTAGAGCATAGTAGGTATTTGGTTATTAGAAGCTATGTGAAATTGTTTTTGGAAATAGGATTCAAACTGTCAATGAATGAGCTGCACTGATCCCATTCTCTTTCAGGGCCCCTGGCCCTTTGGGGGACCCTGAAAGCCAGTTTTAATAGGAGCCCAGCCCTGGTGCTTAATAGTGAATGAGCTTTGGGGAAAATCTGCCAGCTGCTTTGAACAGAGGAAACTCCTGGAAACAGAATAGGAAATGAGATGACATCACGCTCAACTTGTACTAAAGGGAGCATTTGGAGGTTACAAAAAAATTCTGGCTTTCAGGCAAAAGCAGGGAAGCAGACCCACATGAAGATAAATGGACAAAACGTCTCATTCCTAGAATTCAGATACTGTGTTGTACGTGGTCGGGGGCTGGGTGCGGCGCTGGGGCTAAGGGTCGAAGGTGTGGGTAGGGGCTGGGGGAGCCTGGGGCCCACTATCAGACACTTAATCGGTAGGTGTTGGCGGCTGTGCCTGACCAGGCTCGCTTGGATGGGGCTTTGCTGCCCCCTTCTGTTGCTTCTTCATGTAGTACAAATAGGCAGAAGCATACAATCTCTAAGCCCAGAACCGATCGAGGTGCTTTACACGCGGCAGGGCCTCCACCAGCATTCATTGGACTGATCTGCCAAGGTGACTGCACGGGAGCCTGACCTTGTTTTCAGCCTTGTGGCTGCTCTCGTCGCCCTGAGGTTGGCTCCTGTAGCTGCTTTCCAGAAGAAATTTCAACTGGGAAACGCTCATGCTCACGCAGGCTTTCTCTCACTGGTTCTGACCCAGAGGGTCTAAGCCAGCCCAAGTAAGGCCCAGGAAGGCTCAGAGAGTCCTGGGACTCCAGATGAGCACTTTGGACCTAACCTAGTTCTTCTTGAGGGTCTCCCTGACCTGGGCTTGTCCCTTGGCTTTGAGAGGTCTCTCTGACCCACAAGCCACTGACAAATTACCTCCAAGGATACAGGAAACCTCACTGCAGACCCACAACCAACGGGCAACGCCCTGCAGTTCCCGGCCTACTTCTTAGGATCCTCTGGGTCCTTGACCCCTCCTCTCAGCCTCCTGTTAGCTTTCGGAGTGGAGGATGGGAGGGTACTGCCTGCAGGCCTTCTGGTGGGACACTGCATAGAGCCGAAGGCAAGCCGTGCAGGCCACCAGAGAGCAAATTCATTCCTCAAACACTGGAGCTTTATCTCCCAGCTGTATGTATGGTCTTTGGACACTGGAGCCAGGGACGTCAGTGATGGGTGGTGGCCAGGTGCCCTTTCCCTGGCTGTGCCACTGTGTGCCTGGCTCCCGGCTTGGGCGAGGGGGGCTCTGTTGTCATATACACCAAACAAAAGACATCTTTGAAACAGGAAGATGGTCAATAGTTGCAATTTCTTTTCTCCCTCCTGCCTTCTCGTTTCCCCTCTCCCCTTTCTGTTGCTTCCTCTCCTCCTTCTAATGGACACAGCACAGCGGGCTGTTCAGGATTCATGGGATTACTTCCTGTGGCACCCACCTGAGCCCTCTCCATTGAGACTCTGGGCAGCATTCTCTTAGGATCTCAGCATGTGGAGGGAGAACTCCAAAGCTCTCTTCCTTTCAGGCCTTCCCTCTTATCTCCGCTCACTGTATCCCCTACCTCTGCTTCCCTGCATCCCAGATATATAGTCATTTGACCCCGAAGTTTCCTGGCCAGTATAGGAAAACAGTGGCAGATAATCACAGGATACTCTGAAAGTCACTTCCCAACTCAGTTTGGCAGAGACATTTGTTAAAATAAACTTGTGGTCTCTAACAACAGCAGGCAATCGGAGAGGGAAAGACAGGGTAGGTGTATGAGGGGAAGGTTAATAACCTAGGTGGGCATTAAACAATGGGTAAGCTTTCATACATCCACCTGATAGCTCAGGGGTTGGTAAACTATGGCCCAGGGGCCAAATCTGGCCTGGCTTTATATGAAGCTCTGGGGCAAGGAATGATTTTTACATTTTTAAAGGATTGTTTAAAAGAAACACAAAAAGGGGTATTATGCAACAGACTGTATGCAGATGGTCCTTTACCAAAAAAGTTCAGGGCAACTGCAACAAACTGCAAACTGCAGAACACTTGTCTATATTCTTTTAATGTTTTCAGTCTTTTCAGAGAGTGACCTGGGAGCACATGTCACCCCCTTTTATTACAATAGCTATTCAAGGATGGCCACTGCCCACTATGTTTCAGCACCTCTGCAAGTACCAGTCACAGCCTTCTACGTGTAGGGAAGAATAGACGACATACAGTGTCTAAAGGCCTTAGTCCAGTGCCTGGCACACAGTAAGTGGCAGGTATAAGCAAGCAGTCTAGAGCCATGGTTAGGAGCATAGGTGTTGGGTCAGACAGGCCAGGACGGGTACCCCTTTCCATCCTCTGTTAGCTGCATGATCTAAGGCCAATTGTCGATCATTTACCACTAGGAACCTCAATGTTCTCACCTGTAAAACAGGTTAATCATAGGGGATGAAGATTAAATACAATATGTCGAGCACTTGATAGAGCACCTAATAAATGTTGACCTGAGATGGCCCAGGCCCCTAGAACTGGGTGGGTCTGGGGCCATGGAGGCGAGGTCGGGGGCTCACCCAGCTGTGGTCCTTACTTGATTGGGTAGGTCTCATCCTTGCGCCTCTGCCTTTCATGTGCAGGTAGAGTCTCCCAGCCGAAGGTCAGGCTCCAGTCGAAGTTGCCACGGCTATGGACTCTGCCCTTCTGGACGGGCTTGGAGAACTCAAAAGTGTTAAGGTCAATGGTGACAATGTCTGGGCTCACCACCGCAGTCTCATCCTCAGTGATGCGAGCTAGAAGGGGCTCCAGCCAGCCATGGAAGCATTCACCTGCAGGCCCAGGCCAGGAGACAGTGGTCAGGGCCCTGAGTACAGCTGAGCCCAAGCCCCCGGCCAGCGGGGAGACCCAGGAGGACGAGAGAGCTCTCCATTCGTTTCCCAGTTATAGGCAGAGAAACACGGGCAGGCTCCGCAGCTATCCAGAGCCTAGGGAGATCTCCCGAGAACCTCCTACCTTCCCTTCCCCCCACCTAAAAATGCGGGCAGCTTTGAAGGGGAGAATGGAGGTCTCAGAGGAGTAACGTGGTCAATTCTAACGACCCAAAAGCACAGGGAAGGCCCTGGATGGGACTCTTCGGGTTCCCTGCCTACCCACTGAACCAGCCCTCCCTGCCCAAGTGTGGATTGCAGAAGCAGGTGTCCCCTCTCCCGGGAGTATCTGCATCTCCAGCTCCAGCTCCAGCTCCAGTTGTAGAATAACAATCCCTTTCATTTGCTAGTCCTCTGAGATTTTCAATGAAATACATATATGTGTGTGTGTATATATATACGTGCACAAACACACACACATCTATCTAACTAACTTAATTTGGCCCACAGAGTAATAATTCTGTTGGTAAGTTTGGCATCCTCTCCCCATCTTACAAATGGGGAAACTGAGGCTTTGCTAGTGGCAGAGCCAGAACGTAAATCTGGGTCTTCTGACTCCCAAGTCTAGGGCTTTCCCCAATATGTATCACTGCTTTTAGGGAAGTTAGTTTTCCCTAAGGACGGTGGGAAGTGTTTTGGTGTGGGGAAGAGGGAGCCCTTCCTGGCTTTAGGAGAAGCCCCACACGAATCAGTCCTAGTGGTAACAGGAGGCCTCTCTGAAGGGCTGAGTGCGGGACAAGGGACAGATCGAGGAGAGAGGAATGTCTGGGGCTCCAGAGCACACTGCCAGCAACTGTGGGGTGACCACCTGTGTTAGGGTGGTGTGTGTCTGATAAAACATCCTTGGGATTGGGGTGAGAACGAGCTAGAAAATCCCGGGGAGAGTCCCAAGTCTCCTTCACTCCTGGAACAGAGCAGGAAGGGGCCTTGGCCACAGCTCTGCGTTCTGCCGGGGCGAGGGGGTGGACACAGTACGCCAGGGGCCAGCGCTCTCACTCACAGTGGGCATCCAGGAAGGTGAGCACCTCTGCCTGCGCCACGCTGGCTCCCAACAGGCGGGCGGTGATCAGCCCCTTCCGCTTCTCCTGTCGCACCACCCTCACGATCTGCAGCTGCTTCACGTACTGTTCCAGTTGCTCCTTTAAATACTCTGGAAGGGACAGTGTCATTGTAGTCAGCTCACCACTTCGTTGCAAACCTAATCCCCTGTGGGCACCAAGCCCTGGCGCTCTCAGGCCTCCAGGAGGCCTGAGTTTTTAACTCTCCCACACCTATTGCACTAAGCAATTCCATGGAAGCAGATGGTGGGCTGGGGAAGGGGGTGGAAGGGGGAGGTCCTGCGTGGGGTCAAGCACACCCTGCCACCCCAAGCCCACCTTGCCAGGACCCTGGCTCTGCAGTGCCAACCCCGCGCCTGTTTATCTAGGCACCTTCTCTAATGTCCGAGATAGGACCTCAGAGTTGTGTTTCTTTGGTCTAAATCAAGTATAAGCTTCCGACAAAGGCTCTCAGGCGCCTCTCTTGGTCTCTGCAGCCTTTCAGCCACCGCCTTTCAGAGCTGTGGTCCCAGCCTCCTCTCCTTTCCACACCCAGTGGTTGTGACAGTTGTTTCTCAGCATCTGATTCCCTGTCTCCCAAGGCTCCTCAAAATAGGTTTGTCAGGTAGAACACACAAATGGTGATTTCTTACTTGCTGGGTCAGCAGCAAGAAGTCTTATTCTAGTCTTCTTTATTATCCCCTCTGCATGTAGAATTTTTTAAGAAACTAAAAGATGCCAAGCAGCTTTTTAATTAAATTAAAAACATGTGCCAAGTGCCTGCCATTGCCCAGGCAGTGGTGAGTCCTGCCACCCAGGGAACAGGTGACCAGTGACCTGCCAGAGGTGGTGCAGGGCTTAGAGGGACTGCAGGGTGGCAACCACCCTGAATCTGGGGGTGGTGAAAGCTTTTTGAAGGGAGGGATATCTTGCTGAGATCTTCAGTTCCTTCTGAGCAGAGGCTTACTTCATATCCCTGTTACTCAGTCTGAAATCCGCAGAGCATTATAAATAGCTATATTCTGAAGCAAGCCGTCTTGAAACATATTCCAGATCTTATTTATGTTTTATTAACTGCAATTTTGGTTTATCCATGCCACTGTTCTGTCCCTAACTGTGCAGAACGGAGTTGCCTGTAATATCAGAAGTGGAGGTGGAGGGCAGGTGTGACATATGATTGTGTCTTTTCTCTTTTGAGCTGTGGATCAGCCCAGTGCTTAGACGTTGCTCTGAGCACAGTGCTATACAAACTGTGGGGCCCGAATACAATTTGAGGTGCAGATGACCCCCGGTCTCTCTCTTTCACACACACACAATGCCCAGATATTGATACTTGAGCACCTACTATGTGCCAGTCATTGAACTAGGTGCTTTCATGTTGACTTTCTTATTTAATATTCTCTATGAAAATTAAAAAACTATGAATTCTGGACCAGACACTCCAGTGTTTTATGAGTCAAAATAAGCCTCATTTGGCAGCTTCGGCCCAGCACTTGCTTAGCAAACAGCTGCTAACTCACTGCCCAGGTATCAGATACTACCCTAGGCAGGGAAGGGCCTGGTCTGGGTCCTGCCTTCAAGGAGCTCCAAGACTCATACTCCAATTATATCCCTCAAGTGCTGTGCTGGCTCTAATAGAAAGAACGGAGGAACCCCAAGAGCCTTATCTTCTCAGCGTGGCTGATGTTCCCCCAGAGAACTCACTTAACTGTGTTCGCAGGAAGTTCATGATGATGGAGACAACTCACAGACAAAATATCATAGGAAGTGGGTTTCGTGGTAAGAGGCTGCAAAGCACTAAGCTATGAACCTCAGGGGGGCCTGAGCTCTACAAGGCCTTTCTCCCATACCTTCCTCCAGGCTCAGGTGGGTAGGCGGAACCTGGGGGTTCTAAGCATAAGTGCAGGCCCTTCTAGGGGAGTGAGACAACTCCCCTACGTATGCCCCTCTGAGGGTCTTCCTGTCATAGCCCTGGGCCCACTGGACATATGCCCCAGAGCTATGAGTAGCAGGACCGAGCATGGAGACACAGAGAGTCCATCGGTACTCTCTTATGTCCCCTAGACAATAGCCTCCTAATTTAAGTTTAACACCCCGCCACGCCAGCCCAGCCTCATTCCCTGTGACTGGAGTCTGTAAGACTCCTGTGCCCTCCAACACACACGGCTTGCTCAGTCTCGCCAATGTGCAGATGGCTCCGGGGTCTCCTCTGCCAGCCTTGCCTTCTCTACTTGGATGTCTAACAGAACCACGAACCAAACATGCCCGAAACGGAACTCCGGATTTCCTCCCACGCTGCACCCCCAGGATCCCCCCTGTCAGTACATAGCACCTGCATCCCCCCAGGTGCTCTAACCTAGGAGTCACGTGAGAGTCTCCCCTTTCCTCATCCTTTACAATCAGTCTAACAGCAAGTACTGCCAGTTCTCTCTCTTGGTCCCCACTGTCACCCCAGCACTAATGTCTTAACTGGTTTCCTGGCCTCTATTCTATATGACCCTTCCCAATCTATTCCTGACATAGCATCAGAGTTACCTTGTAAAACTAAATCAGGTCGTGGCCAGGTAGTTCAGTTGGCTAGAGTGTCATCCCGATATGCTAAAGTTGCAGGTTTGATTTCCAGTCAAGGCACAAACAAGAAGCAACCAATGAATGCCTCAAATAGTGGAGCAACAAATCAATGTTTCTCTCTCTCTCAAATCAATAAATTAAAAAAAAAAAAAAAGTCAGCCCTGGCTGTTGTGGCTCAGTGGACTGAGCGCCAGCCTGAGAACCAAAGGGTCTCTGGTTCGATCCCCAGTCAGGGCACATGCCTGGGTTGCGTGCCAGGTCCCCAGTGGGGGGCGTGCAAGAGGCAACCACACACTGATGTATCTCTCCCTCTCTTTCTCCCTCCCTTCCCATCTCTCTAAAAATAAATAAAATCTTTAATAATAATAATAATAATAATAGTAGTAATAAATCAGATCATGTCACCACAGTGGTTTAAAGTTGCACTTGCCCTGACCGGTGTGGCTCAGTGGGTTGGGCGTCATCCCGCAAACCTAAAGGTTGATTTCAGTCAGGGCACATGCCTGGGTTGTGGGCCAGGTTCTCCGGTTAGGGGCATGCAGGAGGCAACCGACTGATGTTTTTCTCACACATCGATGTTTCTCTCCCTCCCTCCCCCTTTCTCTGAAAATAAATAAATAAAATCTTAAAGTTGCACTTAAAAAAAATCCAAACACTATTGTGGTCCCTCAAAAAATTAAGCATAGATGAATATTTGTGACTTCAGATGTAATAAAATCTATTATTTTAAAAAGAAAAAAGAAATTAAACATAGAATTACCACATAGTCCAGCAATTCCACTTCTGGGTATATACCCCAAAAAAGCGAAAGCAGGAACTCACATATTTGCACACTGATGTTGATGGCAGCATTATTCACAATAGCCAAAATGTGGAAATAGCCCCGATGTCCACGGATATAGATGAATGGATTAAGAAATTCAGTTTGTACAAACAATCACACACTCAGCCACTCTGAAGTGCTCCCCAAATGTCTCCTCCCCTGGGTTTCACACAGTGCGTTCCCTCACTCAAGGCTGCCCCTTCTCTCCTTTCCTTTGCCTGCTGATCCCTCTGCCTTTGCTTCCTGCAGCACCCCTTCCTGGGCAACCCCACGTCCTCACTCCTCCTCTCTCCATAAGGAACTTACTCATTGGGAGTCCTGTTCACGTCTCAGCTCCCCGGGTCCTGGGCGTGTGTCTGATTTCCTCCCATCCATCGAGCAAACTCCAATGGGAGGGAGGCTTAGGCTCAGTCTCCACCGGGGGCAGGGTAGGGCTTTTGATATAGGGATGCCCTTTTGGGACGCAATAGGCTGATAGGCCTGGGGGCCAGTTTTCATAGGCCTGTGCAGTGTGCCCAACCAGGAGTAGACCTAGCATCTGACCTGGTCACACAGGAGTAAAATCTGTGCCAGGGTGCAGACTCTGAGGTAGGTAAGAAAAAGTTCCCCAGCCTGCCACTGGGCCTCTCCCCGGCCCCTGCACCAGGCGTCTGTATACTCTTGGTCTTAGAGCATTGCCAAGTCCCTGGGTAGGAGGACAGAGAGCACGGGCATTGTATTTCAGCAGAGACACAGCTCTTCTCTGTGCGTGTGTAATGAGAGCCAGTTAATCTGATCAAATGGTCAAATGTGTGGAAAATTTTATCCTGCTGTGGACTGCAGAGACTTCTGACCATGGATCTGAGCTTTGTCCTCTTCCCCACTGAACTGAGTATTGCTGAAAGTATCTCAACGGCCTGAAAGCCCTCGTGGTGGGGTATTTATCCTAGGGCCCACAGAGCCCCTGGAATTACAATGCAGAAACGTGGATGCGTGCATATTGTGGTAGAAACTCTGCACTGTCCTGGGGAGAGGGGAAAAGCTTTTAACGGATTCTCGAAGGAGGCCAGGACCCAGAAAATGAAGGTTGGGTTTCGGATTTTCAGGCAGGTGATTCCAAGATGCTGAAACTGGCCTTAAGAGAGAGCCCAAGAGACAACCAGAGAGAACACCTGCTAGGGGCAGGCACTTTGGGGGGGCTCTAGAGGCTACTGCAAAGTCCGCCCTACTAGGCACAGGCTGCTGTGCCCTTTTTATGTGGCCCATGCCAGCCTGGCATTATGTCATTTGTTGGATCTGGTCAGAGGAGTTGCCCAACTGGGCATTGTACCTTATGGATTCAAAAAATTCTGAGTGACAAGTAGAAACAGTTTAAATACAGGGCTGTCCAACCTTCTGGCATCTCTGCACCACACCGGAAAAAGGAGAGTTGTCTTGGGCCACACATTAAATACATTGTGACATGTAATCACAAAAAAAATCTCATAACGTTTTAAGTAAATTTACGATTTTGTGTTGGGCCACATTCACAGCCATCGTGGGCTGCATGCAGCCTGTGGGCTGCAGGTTGGACAACCCTGGTTAGAACTTCCACCCCTTGTGATTCAAGTGAAGGAGGATCTGAGGAATGGGTAGCACAGGTTTGGGGGAGAGGGCTTACCAGGGAGCCCAGTTTGAGAGGAAGGGCAGCCAATACTCTTGTTTCCCATTCCGTGCAACTATTCAATTTCTACTAAGGGGCCACTCTTAAGCCCTTCCCACCTCTGCCAAACTCTTTGCCCTTCCTTTTCCGGAAGCCGAATCTTATGCTCCTTGTCCACCAGACTCTCTTACTGCATCCGTGATACGGATACTTGTTTGCCTTTACGTTGCAAGTGCTGCTAGGTGTTTGCTGGGGACATGTGGACTCCGCAGAGAAATGGACTCACCAGTACTCACTCAGCCCCCCCTCCCACTGCCTTCCCCAGTCTTATTCCACTTTTTAGCATTATGCGTAACCTAGAAGGCAGGAGGGAAGCTGGGGGAAGGTAAGGAGAAGCAGCAGCTCTACTTGAGCGGCTCGGGCATACGCTGGGAAGTGTGGCGTCGGTTTCTGTGTCGCTGTGGGAGCATGGGCACAGGAGGCCAGCCTGGGAGAGCCCTAGACACCATGTGCCACCCGGAGGAGGGCTCAGCTCCTGGAGACTCCTAGCCTAATGATGATGCATCAGTCCCTCAGCCCCTTTCCTAGCTCTGGCCCTGTCATCCAACTCTTAGGGGATTATAAGAGCTTCCTTTCCAGACTTGGGGTCCTCTGCCTGTCTTCCTGACAATTACCCTCCCCTCAAACTGCCACCCTTCTGAGACAATGTCACTCTCCACCTTAAATACCTTCAGTGACTCCTAATTTTTTTTCTAAATAAGTACTTTTAGCATGGCACAAATTTCAATTCAACATCTTTTTAGTGTCATTTTCTAAAACAGACCTAAGCTTCAGTCACATCAAACCTCTCGATTTCTCAGAAATGCTCCTGTGTCTCTAGGACTATGTCTGTGCCATTCTCTCTTCTGGGAATGCCCGTCAATGCCTCTTCTCTCCCTAGACACTCACGCTTTCAGGCCCAGCTCCAATCCGGTCTCCACTGTAGACTGCCCCAGCCATGCCATGTAGAATCAACATCTCCTGGCTATGCACTGGTTCCATACAAAGACTGAACTGAAACTAATGCTTATGGAGCTCTTACTCCATGCTAAGCTCTCTGTGTCACATGAATTATTTATCACCTATCTCTTACCCCTTGTCTTCCATGTGAGGGAGTCAACTGTCTTCATTTTTAGAAGAGGAAGCTGAGGTTTAGCCAGGCTAAGTATCTTGCCCAAGGTCACAGAGTTAAGAAGAGGTAGAATTGGGATTTGAATTCCTGGATGTTGGCCTCCCAATTTCATGCCCTTCCACGTCTGTTAGGGGTGTGTTACGGGCACACTGCTGTGGTTGGTACAGTAAGGGGCCATCTGATCCACGGAGGTTGTTAGCTTTTTCAGGGCAAGATCTGTCTCATTTGTTATTTGTCATGGTATCCTCTATGCCTAGGTTAGCGTCAGCCACAGAATACTCTGTAGATGTTTGTGGAATTACTTTAAAAGGTAATCTAAAAGGAAGTTTGGTGAGCAATGTCACTTGCCTATTACCAATTATAACAAAGAAGGCTTTAGAGGTGGAATCCTTCAGGAGCAGAAGAGTGGTGTAGTAGGAGGAAAACAGAGGGGAGGCCCATCCCCACGCTCTGCCCTGACCTCTCCCAGCATTTCCGACTCAGGGTGGGGCTTGGCAGCTCGAAGGGGGTCTTAAAAGCAAGAACTTCTAAGCTTTATGGAGCTCTACGGATGAAGTGGGAATGAAGTCCGGGCTCTAGGAATATGGCTCCCAGTCTCCTATCTCCAGCCTTCTTGTTCCTCACCCACTTCCTCCTTGCTCCTGGCCTTTACGATGAGCTGTGAGTGAAGGTGCCTGCTCCCTTAAGAGAACCTGCCCTCCTTCCCAGAATGCCAGCGGGGACATCAGCCCCCGCCTCAGGGCCGCCCTTGGTCTCACCCTCAGTGCTGGCATCATCCACCAGTATGATCTCCTTCAGCAGGATGGCAGGGGCGGTATGCAGGACACTGTACACCGTTCGCAGCAGCGTGGACCAGGCCTCGTTGTGAAACACAATGATGACGCTGGTGGTGGGCAGTGGCGGGCAGCGCCGAAACTTCTGATCAACACACCTGGAGGGATGAAAGCGCAGATGCAGCTCTCCAAGCCCTTCACAGTTCGGGAGTCAGGAGGGCACTGTGCACAGAAACCCATAACCACCCTCTGCTCCTTGGAACCGCCAGCTTACATTCTCTGTTGTGGTTGAGAACAGCTGCTCCCTATTGCCAGCTTACACTGTATCTTCCACCTACTCTGGGCCCCTGCACAGGTCCTAGCCAACCTACTCCGACACCTGCTTCCCCCAGAGCCGGCTCGGTGCCCCAGCCGCGATGCTGAGGGTTCCTGCCGGCTCCCCCTCCGGCTTCTCTGATCTGCTCCAGGAGTTCCCAGGGCTGCCTCTCTTCCTCCGTGAGCTGGGTCCTCTGAGCCAGAGGTCCCGGGGGGGAGTAACAAAAGGCAAATCTGACATCTGAGAAAAGTGACTACTGTTTTCATACTCTCATTATGCTTTACAGCTCTTCTCTAAAACCCTTCCTCATTGATTCCCTGCGA
The DNA here is from genome assembly GCA_004026545.1 of Mormoops blainvillei. Taxonomy (NCBI): domain Eukaryota; kingdom Metazoa; phylum Chordata; class Mammalia; order Chiroptera; family Mormoopidae; genus Mormoops; species Mormoops blainvillei. Next base: position 159,040 of record PVJD01001377.1, on the reverse strand, counting down.
TCTGACACTACTGTCGTAATCAATTGCCTGTGACCTTTTCTCTGTCCTCACCCCTTCAAACACTCTGGGGCACTAGGCCATGCTGCTACCCTCCTGACACTGCATCTCAGGGAGGGTTGTGAATGCGTGAATCCTGGATCTCAAGGAAGCATGTGGCCCCACTCCCTTTCTTATCCCCTCTGTTAGTCAGGAAGATTTCTCATGGAGCCGCCTCTGGCTGCCCGTATGGCCCGGTACCCTTCCCTGCTGAGGAGTTCATGCAATTCCGAGTGGTTCCAACTTCTAGGACAATAATACATGGTCAAATTCTGAGGAACCCCAGGGTCACAACCCTAAAGAATCATGAATTTAGGGATGGGGGCTGCCATGTGACAAAACACCAAAACGGGTATAATTATTAGTTGGAAAAGATAAGTCTAAACGAGAAAGACACAAAATCTTCGACTTGAGGACAGTGTGATCACAGCCATGACCACATTAGAATGAGGTGGCTCACAGCTCAAAGATCTAAGTGCTAGTTCATTGCCAGGACTGAAAGTATAACAGCTTCAAATCAAGTCTGGAATGAATTCATGGTCCTGGGCACCTTCACCGGAGGACAAAACTCAGGAGGTAGGGGTATAGTCCTGATCACTAGGGCCACTCTCAGGAAACGTCCCTTTCCCAACAACTCAGCAGCAGAGTCCCACAGTTTCTGGGAGAGGGCAAGGCCACTGAATCTGTGGCCTGGAATCAGTCCCTCTCAGTCACCCCTGCGCCAGGTCCTGGTCCCTGGCCCTGCGTTCTCTTTTCTGTATCCTGCCACTTTCATAATTGTGTTTCACTCTCACAGGTCTGCCTGCTCCTCTGGCCTGACCAGAATACTCTTAAACTCTAACCCCTGGGATAAGGGTAACTGGTGAGGAAAAGGAGTGAGAGTATAGAGGAAATCCTTGCCTATATTTTAAAATCCCTATCGGCTCTTTACTTGGCACTTGGCGCATGCCCATGGCCATACCAGCCACACCTTTGGCAGAGCCCTGGCCTCTCCCTGTGACCCTGGGTGCTACTTACTCAGGGGGTCGAGTGTCTGGCCCCAGGGCCCTCTGCAAGGAGATCCGGTCACTGGCAAAGGCATTGAAGCAGTGCTTCTTATAGCCTTCTTCCTTTTCCTGGGTCTCCAGGGGGGTCCATTTGTCCTTCTGAAATGCTTTCCCGTCTGCCCCAGGGCTGTTGGGGTCCTGCGGTGGCCGTTCCCAGAAGGGCTTCAGTTCAGCTGGGGTATGGAACCCAGGGAGGCAGGACTTGTTTGTGGAGGCCAGTGTCTCCTGGGGCTCTGGAGCCCCGATCTGGAGCTTGGGCATCGAATCCTTAAGGTCATTCATGGCTCCCAGCATGAGGCCCAGGACATGGTCCTTCTGGCTCACCAAGGACTTCAGCCATGGTTTCTCCGTCGCCTGTTCCCTGCTGCTTACATCCCTCTGCAAGATGAAGAGGAAGAGCACAAAGGCGCTGCCCACCATGGCCAGGCGCAGGGGCATGTGGCGTCTGCGGAGGAGTCTCATCCTCTGGAACCAATGGGGACCCTGGCTGAGTCAGCTCCAGTGCTGGGCCCGGTCCTGGAAATAGCTTGATATGTTGTGGCCGCACCTTGGGGCCTGAGCCTGAGAAAGGAGGGGGTGAGGGAGAGAAATAAGCCGAGGCAGGGCTGGAGAGGGAGTCAGGGGATTTGGGGTTGAAGACCAGGCTCTGTTGCTGATCACCTTATCCAATCACTTAACCTTCCTGCACCTAAATTTCCTCCATCTACACAATGAGGAGACTAGAATCAGTGTTTCTTTCCTGTCCTAAGATTCTGACATTAATGGATTATAGAATAACCAGAACACTGAAACTCTAAATGCAGAGATTTAACTGCCATAACCACACTGGGAAACAATTTGGCAATTCCACTCCTAGTTTGTTTGTTTGTTTGTTTCTTTGTTTATTAAGATTTTATTTATGTTTAGACAGAGGGGAAGGGAGGGAGAAAGAGAGGGAGAGAAACATCAATGTGTGGTTGCCTCTTCCACGCCCCCTAGTGGGGTCCTGGCCCACAACCCAGGCATGTGCCCTGATGGGGAATCGAACTGGGGACCCTTTGGTTCGCAGGCCGACGCTCAATCCACTGACCATACTAGTCGGGGCTCTCTCCTAGTTTTATATTCCAGATAGACTCCAGTGCACATGAGCCAGGATGTATGCACTGGAACGTTTCTAGCAGCTCAGACTAAAATGGCAAAGACAGCAACCATCCAAATGTCCATCAGCAGTAGAACAAATAGAGTGTGAATAAACAGAGTGTGAAATAGATCCATATTATGGAGTACTCTACAACAGCGACAAAGATTGAGCAACGTCGTGGATGTAATGTCGAGTGAAAAAAGCAAGCTGCAGACTGATACATGCAGTATGGTTCCATTTACAGAAAACTGTAAAATGCAGAACTAAATAATCTATTGTTTATGAAAACAAAAATGAATACAAAGTATTATTCATGAATACAAAAATAAATATGTGGTAAATCTATAAAGAAAACGAAGGGAACAGTGAAACCAGTTTCTGAAGAGGGAGGAGAGGTACAGGGGTAGAGGTACACCGGCACCTCAAACTAAAGTGTTTTTCTTTAAGTGGATGGTGGCCACTACTGGTACCGTTATTCCTTATACCCTAAACGTATTTTATAAATATTCTTCAGTATCCACTCATATCTAATTAGAAACAGATATCTAGACATCAACAGATATCTATGACAACACCTTCCAGGCAGGATTGAGCTTCAGTGTTCATCGGCTTACACCCTAGGCACATACGTGATCCTGGGGCTCAGGGGATGAATGTTTCCAAAATTTTCTGTGGAGAGCTCTGGAAACACAAGTTTCCCTTGTTAAGCACCAGATGTTCATGGCAATAGACCTGCACACAAATCCCAGTTCTGCCCCTTCTGGTAATAATAGCACCTAATTCCTAGGGTTGTTACAAAGATTAATAAGTTCAATGAAACAATCATGGAAAAAGCTTAGTTGTCTCTGCATGCAGTAAATTCTGAAAAAGTATTAGTTTTTATCATTAACGGCTCTGTGACCCTTGGACAAATTACTTAATCTCCCTAAGCCTCAATTTCTTCATCCATAAAGTGGGGATAGCTAATGCCTAATTCACAGAGCATGGTGAGGATTAAATCAGAGCTAATCTACATAAAATCCTCGGAAGAGTGCCTGGCACATAGTAATCTCTCAGTAAGTGGTATCAATTTCTATTATTAAAATTAATAAATCCCTGCTCAGCTTTCCAGCAATTTTCCTCAAGCACCTGGTCCTTGGCCAAAGCCACACTCATTACCCCGTGGCATGTCTTGCTGAAAAGTAACTTCATTTGAGCTATTTAATTATGTTACTTAAACCTGAAAGCTCCTGGCCGTGGTGAAGCCTGCTAACTTAGATCTGGGGAATATGACCTCAAGGGGGAGCATGGGTCACTCTGACCTGGGAGGGATGGGTGGTTTTCTTCTATAACGTCAGATTCAGCAGCAGCAGCAGCAAAAATCAAATAAAATGAAATCTCTTGGAGCATCTGTTTTGTATTAAATATTGCCCAGGAGATAGGCGAGGAGATGGCTCATTCTGCCAGTATTGATGGAGCACTTGCTATACGCCAGGCACTCTGCTGGAACAGTGAGATACAGAGATGAGCAAGCCCAACCTCCAAGGGGCATGCGGTCCACCGGGGGAGCCATATTTTAAACGGAGATCGCACAGTGAGAGGATGACATAAGAGAGGCGCCCTCGAGTGCTGACAGAGAGAGGATACAAGAAACTCAGCGAGATGGGGAGGGTGACATCTGGGAAGAGGTCCCACAGGGGGAGGAGGTTGAGCTGAGCACTGACCCACAAGTAGGAGTTAGGAGAAGTGGGCACACATAGAGGCCTAGAGGCAGGAGACAGCATAGCCAATCAGAGAACAGCAAGTAGATTGGGACTGTGGGAGGATGAAGTCTGATGGAAGTAGTAGAGGACCAGCCTGGAGAGGCAGCTGCTAGCAGGTCATCATGCCAAGGAGTTTGCCACTGACCTGAAGTACGAGGAGCAATACAGGATTAGTGGGAGCTCAGCATTACAGGAAGAACAATGTGATAGCTGCTGGAGGGCATCTGGGCGATGGACCTGATTGGCAGCTGTATGGCCACTTAAGAGAGGCTTGGAATGTGACCCAAGACAGCAGTAGTACTGATGGAGGAGGGAGAATGTGGTGCTAGAAAAACCCCCTTGGGTGATGGGTGGGATAGTTCACTCCAGCTGGGGCACGGAGGTGTGAAAGAATTGCTTTCCCCATGGGATTTTGGAATCTAGTTGGAGAATAAAAACTGGTACCGCCAGGGTTAGGAAGCACCTGTCTAGGGAGGGGAATGGAGCAGGAAAAAGATCTTTCACTGAAAACCCTTCTGAACTTTGATCCTGACTATATCACCTATTCAAAAAGCAATAAAATGAAAACTCTAGCACAGACAGTAAGTGCCCAGTTGAAAAAGGTAGAGTTCCCCATGGGCTTGAAGGTTTCAAAGAAGAAATGGGGGTTCAGTGTAGACGGAATTTTCTGCATCAGGAGTTGAGCTCCGCTGGGCCAGCACAAGGAGTTCTTCTGGAGCTAGACATCTCAGAAACCCTGGAACTGGCCCAGATAAGCACAAAGAGAGCCCAACAGAATGGGGAAGTGTCTGCCATGGCAGTGTCAAACTGTCTTGCAGGCCACACTTCCCTGAAACGCAGACAGTCTCATAGAGAACAGGTTGACGGCTGGGGGGTGGGGGGCGGTGGAGGGGTGGCTGGAGGGCTTAATGGGCAAAGATTGCCAAAAAAAAAAAAAAAAGGCAAATAAAGTAAAAGAATTTAACCCTCCCCAAAAGAAACAAGTGTGTTAACAGCTTAGTTACCAGCTGCTTCCAAGTGCTCAAGGCTCACCTCCTCCAGGAAGGCCTCCCTGACCAACTCACTCAGAATTACCCAGGTCACTTCAACTCCTTCTTCCTGGCATTACATTATAGTCCCTCCGAGTGGGGTTGGCCTTTATTCCTTTTATTTCCCTGAAGAAAGAGACCCAGGGTTAAATTGAGCCCTTTCCTGGCATACGTTCTCTCAATCCAACCTGGCAGTCAAGGCTTTCTCTCTGGAGCCTGCAATTCCTCAAGGTACTAACCACATCCTGAAATGAAAGGAGACACCTGTGATTAGCCTTGGCAGTAAGGGACTTGCTCTCCAGTTTGTTTGCTGAGCACACAGGCCATAGGAAGAGTCACACAGAAGAGACACATAATTCAATGGAAGCCAGAAGACTGGGATTAAGAATTCCTGCTCTCTGCGTAGATGATTCCCAGAAGTGTGATTAGCAAGGGTACCCTTCCACTCGCCTTGGTGAAGGAATAGCCCCTCTTCCATGCAGGACTTTGTCAAGTGCAGGGCTTCACAGGATCTAACCCCCTCCCCGCCCCCAGTCCTGTGTAGCTCCCTCATCTTTGGGTTCCCACAGTACGGCCACCAGGCGCACTGGCACATGTGCCGACAGCCCTCATCCATTCATCCCCTCCTGCTGCTGCTGAGTGTACTCCCCAATTCTTTTTCCTCCAGCAGCTCCTGGGATTTCAACACATCAGACCATCTTGGTTTCAGTACTCAGATGATGCCAGAACACAAATTCACTTTCTCTCACTAGTCTACGGGAACTGAGCCTTCACCCAGCTCCGTGTCTATGAAAATGCTGATTGCATCCCATGATAGGATTGTGAAATAAATTTAAACTGTTGCAAACCAGCATGAAAAAATTCTTTAAAAAGATCAGAATGGAATAGAACAAAAAAGAAAACATAGAAGTAGGTCACATGTAAAATAGGCAGTTTTGTTAAAATTTCGTTTCAGTTATTATACATACATATATAGTGTTCCAAAAGTCTTAGTGAACTTTTAAGCTTTAATAACTTCAGAAATAGAAATACTACAGACTTTCAAAGAACATCACTTGAAAGTTTTATTTAAATTTCTTTTACCTTACTGATTTTATGAATCTCGAATAATAAATTTTTATTTTAATGTTTGTCTCAATCCATTGATGATAAACATTTCCTGATACAAACTTATATTGAAAATTTGTTATTCAAAATATCTAAGGGTAAAAAATGTAAATTACATTTTCAAACTGTGTTTTTTGTTAGTTTGTAGAATCATACCTCTGATGTGATAAAAGTATAAAACTGCCCTAAGTCTTTTGGGATACCCTCTCACACATTAAGTGGGTATGAAATTTTGTGGTAAAATATCTTTCTTACTTTGTTCCAGTCATAGAAATCTGAAAGCCAGTGATTGACACAGTTCAGTCCCTCCATTTTACATCCTGGCATCCGTCCCTCAAGAAGCCTTCTTAGATCTCTAGCAGAATCATCTCTCCCGACCACGTGTCCCTTGGCAGACTGTACCTCTCCTCCCTCCCCCATCACAGCCTTCCCTGTGAGGGAGCAGTCTGTTCTCTCTCACACCTCTGTGAACTCCTGGACCAGACAGGCCAGGTTGTTTTCACCTCTTTATCACTTGCAAAGTCTAGCACAAGTTTAGTACCTAGGAAGTATTCCCTAAACTCTTGTTAAACGAGATGACAGCCTGGTTAAAGCTACAAGTGTAAGCACTAGCTTCGCCAAGTGGTGTTTTGAATGCCCTTATTCCAACAAGCATCGTTAGGTGACATTCTGTTGTTATCCCTTAGCATGCCACTTTGACTAGGTTTGTCCGTCAGCCCAGCAGCCTCATTTTACAGGTGAGGCCACAGTGCTTAGGTGACTTCTATATTGTCCCACAGCTTCTGGCTCCCAGAGGCAGATGGTGGTCTCTAAACTCCCAGGACACTGCTCTGTTCCTACATCTTACTTTCCCCTTGGAGGTCCCCTGGGGAGTTTGCAGACTGGATTTGGATCTCCTGAGCCTTGGGTAGGACTGTTTCCCTGAGTGTCCCAACTTTACTCTCAGACCCCAAGTCCCACTCAAGAACTACAAATGTTTTAAGGATGCCAAAACTGGGAGTCCCAAGCAAAGTTTCGGCTTTAATGAAAGCCAGGGTAAACCACACAGAACACACCCTTGCTGGCCAGGTGGCCTCTTTGTAACAAGGTTTCTTTCTGTTTATCAACTGAGTGGCTCACCTCCGGAGACGTGTGGGCCAGGAAGTAAGGCAGCACCACAGGGATGTTTGTTCAAGTTAGTCATACTGAGACTCAACGACAGGTTTCTTGAAAAGAGGTGACTGTCTCTACTCTCACCCAGGGCGCAGGTGTATGGAGCTGGACATCATGTTGAGGAGGGAACAAGTCAATTTCAAGCTACTGGTGGGGGAAGGGGCCAAGAGGCTGCTTTGGCCAAACATTATCCCTTTCTTCCTTGCCATCCCACACAGCACTCATTTCACTTCCTCTGTTCTCATGCTGAGAGCAAGTAGCAAACCATCTCCTTCAAACCCCTCCTCCCTACGCTGACCCTTCTGATGACAGAATGCTGAGAGGTTTTCACTTTTCTCCCTAATTACACCTTTAAGGCACTTCAGCTACTGTGGCTTATTTTCCCAGAAAGACACAGTGTAAGTTATTTCTGTAGCTAGTCTGTTAAATTCTTTCCCCAGCACATCTAGGTTCATTTTATGTTCCTATAACATTTTTAAGCTTAAGTAACCCAAACACGGGTTTTCAACTGACATAACCTACCCACCTTTGTCACACTGTATATCTAGCACAGTGCTGGCCATTTATATAGTAGGCACTCAGTTAATATTTGTTGATTCATTACAATTTTGTAAAAGTCCCTGAAAATCAAAATAATGCGTGACCAAACAGGAAGTTCAACAGCTAGATCACAGGCTCTCCCTGGAGTTACTTACAGGCCCCGACAAGAATGTGCAACTGTACTCAAACTGAGACGCTGCTGGCCCCGAGGAATCTAGGGATGAAGGAGGAACCTTCAGGTGGGCATGCGGTGGGATTTAAACCCTGGTGACAGTCAGGCTGGTTTTGGGGAAAGGTAAAAAACAAACAAACAAACAAACCCAAAATGCAAAAAAAGACTTGAATGGAGTCTTATCATCTGTCAGTTGGGGAGGTGGGGAGGGAAGATAAGAGGGGGGTTAAAAGGAAAGCTATTCCTAAAGGCTTGGACTGCTGTCCAGATCGAGGTGGGGCTGGGGTGGGGGTAGAACTGAAGTTTTTCCCTCTTTCCTGCCCCCACAGTCTCCTCCTGGCTGCAGGCCTTCTACTCAGGGCCACCAGACAGCATGCCACACCCTAAACTCAGGGTCTCTGTCCTACTCCTTAACGTAGCCAGCATCCCCAGTTTCCCCACTGCAACCAGGAGCATCGAAATCCTAGAAACAGCCTCTGCCCCACTACCGGGTGTGTAGTTTGAATCCTTTCTCGGTATCAGGTTCACCCCACCCACTGCCAAATTCTGCTGATTCATTCCCTGCCTCCTGGATCCTCCTCTTCCTCTCCAAACCGTCATCTGAGAATGTGCCCTTATCACCCAACATCTGGAGGATAAGCAGAAGCTGCCTGCCAGCGTCCTTGGCCTCAGGCCTCCCTCTCCCTTTCTCAACCAGGACAGCCATATCCACATTTCTTTAGCACCATCTGATTGCATGTTTCTACAAGGCCTGGGCAGTCTGCCTCCCGTCTGCTACCCACCCTCGCTGGCTCTTTTCCTCTTCGATGCCTTTCCCTTATATTCTTGCTACGCAAGCCATGTTTCTTCTTTTTTTTCACATCCTGATTTCAAACTCCCCTCCTCCAAGAAGCCCTCTTAGACTAAGGTGCATCTTAGACTGCCCTCAATATCAAGGTGCGCTTGTTCCCAGGTTTCCCCACATGGGACTTCCCCACTAGATTTTATGAGGGAGAAGTAACGGGTCTATACACTAAGCCACCTAGACCCTGTTTCCTTTCTCTTTCCCAATCTTTAAATCCTGGTCCCCAATTTCTGCCTCTGGAATGCAGTCCACCTAGCCTTCCAACCCCTGTAGTATCCCTCTGCCCTGAGGGATTTGGTCGTGCTATTCCACTGCTCTCATCTGTCCTTTGTTCTCTGTTATATGTCAGATGTAGAGCTGACAGTGAGGATCGGGTTTCTTCCTTCCTTCAAATCTCTACTAGGGCTCGGGACCAGGTTGCACAGGGTACAGAAGAATAACCTGACCCCGCAGGGCTCTTAGGTGCCACAAAACAGTCTTCTAACAGCCCTTTTTCTCTCTAGACTGAACCCATCCTTGTTCACTGTACAAGCCTTTTACACAGCACAATTATAGCATTGAGCTCGACAGAGACAGTCACTGCCCTGCACTTGACCTCTCCTTTATTCAAACCCTCACTCTCATTCCCATCAAATGAGAACAGGCATTTTGGGCTTTCCCAGAGAGGAGCAGGGGGCTGCATGAACTTCAGCTGAGTTTCCCCGAGTCTTCGGCACCGCGATTCATTGGGTCCCTCGGGCGCCTAGGCGCCTGCTCTGGCCTTCAGCTTCGCTTGCAGGGCTGGAGGTGCTGAACGTGTCCGGGAGAGCCAGAGGAGGTTCGGGACAATACCACCGCTTTTAAAATTACTGCGTACCATTGTCAAGTCAAGTAACACTGATCTTCTCCATTTTACACAGGAAACTGAAGCACAGCGAGGTAAAGTAACTTGGTCAAAGTCACATATCTAGGAAGTAGCAGAGGCAGGATTTGCACTCGGGCCCACGTCTCTCCAAAGCCCAGGCACTGCCTTAACGGTGACACCTTCCTGCCCTGCATTTGGCTGGGGCTTGGAGCTTTGCTGAATCACTTCCATATACACCTTCTCATTTGCTCTCCACCCAGGGAGTGTTTATGTGATTTGGCCAAGGTTAGACAGCTAAATTAGCGACAGGGCTGAGTCAGCTGCCTGCCTCCATTATACCCACTGCCTTCTCGAATTGAGAGGCCCTCGGCGCTTCAGTTCCTGCCCCTCCTATTCCCGACTTCTGTTCTAGGCGACGGCTACATGGCCTAAGCCCATGGTCACAATTCCTGTCTGGTTTTCTTCCACCTGAACTTGGGCTAAGATGTTTCTGATCACAGAGGGCTTCTGACATATGTGAGGGTCTCCCCTTTCATACCTGAGTTTTTCTATGCCGCTGTGGGTGGGAGTCAGCTGTCCTGCTAATCGTGGGCAGTGATTACCAAGGACGAGGCCATATCGGTCAACCCGGTATCCTTCATGGTTGTGCCAGCTTCAGGCAACCTCTTCCCTGTCACAGTCCCGTTCTGTTTCCTGCCCTGGTGCCCCTAAAGCACTACCTCTGGGTGCCTAAAATGAATGAGATTCTTGAGGAACAGGAGGTAGGGAAGTACCTGCAATAATACTGACTTCTGCTGGATAATTTGAAGCGAAGTATCTAGTGTGTACTATCCATCACATGAATTTGCCTACCTTACCCTTTTTACCCTGTGATGGGTAGGGACACAGCTGATCTGTCCACAAGGGGAACAGGGCCTGGGTAGTGTACACCCATCTCTAGTAAAAAGAACACAAGCCCCAGGTTCTTTAGTGTGTCCAGGGTTGTTAACCTCTGCGGGTCTGGGGGCATGCTGAGAGTACAGTATCGAAACCCTCCCTGGGGTTGCAGCAATTGGTTGTTGGCTAATGGCGGGGGTAGGGGGGGGTCCTGTTCTAAGCTTAGGTGGCAAACTGACCCTTCTCTCTCTCTCTCTCTCTCTCTCTCTCTCTCTCTCTCTCACACACACACACACACACACACACACACACACACACAAAAGAGAGCTCTGTCCTACCCTCTACCGAGATCAGGGTCTGGGGGCAAGTAACAAACTGTTTCTCATTTTGGTTAGCATGGGGCTTGGAACAAATTTCGGGGAAATCAGGAAGTTGGTGACAGTCACCATCATGACCATACATCAGACTCCCTCCGCACAATATCACACAGCTCCCACTTGCAAAAGGCCTAAGCCTCCAGAGAGAAGACATCTGAAGTGGACCCCAGCCCCCCAGAAGGCTAATCTTGTCTTGCCCTTTTTGTTCAGAAGCAACATGGCACTGGGGAGAGGTAACCTCTCTGAAAGATTTTCTGTAGCAGGACACATAGGGTAGCCCAACCAGGGGAGACTGGGTACACAAGACCCGGCGGCGGCACGGGTGGGTGGAGGGGAGAGGTGTACAGCCTTGGAGGGAGTGCTATGACTTGTCCCTCTCCTGCCCCACCTGTACAAGCCACAGAGTTCTGAGCTTTTCTTGCGTTCATCCTTTAAGGGGCAAAGGTGGAAGAGGAGCCTACCGCGGGAGGAGCGAGAGGCCACCGCGACAGATTAGGACCAGTCTGGCTCACCCTCTTCATTTTATTGTGGGGTGTGGTGAGGAGGAAGAGGAGGAGGAGGAGGTGGGAGAGAGCAAGGACTTGGCAGAAGCGAAAGGATGGAGGGAAGTCCCGAGAAGGGGGACAGCTCTGGGTTTCAAGTCCGGAGGAGGGTCGCAGGGGCCTGTGAGGGTCGCAGGCTGCTTCTGCCACTTACCTGTTGCGCCGAGGCAGAGCCGCAGCCGCGCCGCTGAGCAGCTCACGGGTTTTCTGACGGGACGTTCTGGAGGGCGGGGCCAGGGCAGGATCTGCCAGGCCACGGGAGCGCGTCCTGCCCGCCCCTCCCAGGCTAGGTGCAGGCGGCCACCCGGGGCGCCCCTGAGCGCCGCCGCGGGCCGCGCCACGTCCGGCAGCTCCCAGGGCCTCCCGGAGGCTGGGTGCCGGGTGGGCGCCCCGGTCCCATGAGTTCTCCCCTCCGCCTGCTGGCCGCCGCTGGGAGCCCACCTTTTCCGGATCTCAGCCCACCCCAGTGCGCGGTCTCCGCCGAAAATGATTGGAGGGTCCTACCCACCCCAACGTCGACGGGCATTAGCGGTGCTGCCAGTGGCGCGGACCAGCGGGTTCAGGGAACCGCACACTCGGTGGCGGCGTAGCTGGAGCGCCAGAGCCTGAGGCAGCGGCGCTGGAGAGTTAAAACGCGGCCAGGCGGTGAGGAGCCGGGGCTCCGTCCCATGTTTGCTTCTCATTGGCGGGGTAGTCTTGGGCAAATGACTCCTCCCCTCCATACAACAGCAAGAGCGAATACCTCCAATTATTGTGCAGAATGTACACGGGAGACGGCTGATCACGCAGCTACAGTGATGCTCAAAGTGGGTTCCCTGACCAACAGCATTAGTAGCATCTGGTAATTTGTTACAAACGTAGATTCCTGGGTCCCAAGCCAAACCTAAATAATCCAGATCTCTGGGATGGGGCCCAGAGATTTGTGTTTTTCAAAACCCTCCAGGTGATTCTGGTGCACACTCAGTTTTGAGAACCATTGAACATGTAGCGGCAGGGCTGGAATTAGAATCCAGGTAAATTCAGTTCCTAAACTCATGCTCTGAATCATCCCTTCAGGGCCGCTCACTGGTCTTGCCCAGCTCTTAAGATCCTGTGATGCAGTCTTTGGGTCCTTATCTCAATCACAGAGAAGCAGCATAGTCGACTCTAAATAGCCTGGATAAATGGAAAGTTTTCTGTGATAGAATCTTAAACCACTAATTGTGTTTTCATTTTGTTTTGGTATTTAAACAAGTTTGCATTTCTAAGTTTGTAAGACCTGGGAGCAGGAGTGCGGGTGAATAGCTCTGAGCAAGAAGACAGTTCTGATGTGAACTGGGATAGGCAGGGGAAACCACTTGGGGATTAACAGTTGGATGAAGAAGTCCTCTTCTTTTCTAATCCGGGACCCCACAGTAGGATTGAGCTATTTATTCAGTAGGAGGCCAGAGGTTTTCCAGTGATGGCATCTGGAGAGACAAGGTCAGTGGACCATGGAGATCTTGCCCAGCTACACTAGATCAGGGGAATGGTGAAAGATGGACATTCCCAAAGGAGCAGAAAAGGAAGTGTCCACTCTCTTTTGGCGTGGCCACCTCTCTCCCCTTACTCCAAGTAGCTGAGTAATCCCCCAGCCCCCAACTCTCTTTCCTTCACACTAGAGACATTCTGGGGTTAAAATCCTAAAGAAAAACTTCCTATAGTGGTTACCCAGTCATCCATGTTAGCCCCTTTACCGGCACTCACAGCTCCTTTTGACCCCCATTGCTCCAGTTGCCACTATTCTTGTCACTTGCCGTATTTGACAGCTATCTTTCCCGGGAATAAGGGCATTCTCTGGTGATGATTGTGGGATGCTGCCTCTTATTTCTCTCTTTCTGAGGGCTGGACACTCCTTTACAGGTCTGGCCCTAGGATATTTGCTCCACCTTTCCTCTGACTCTGCTTTGTGACTCCCATGGGTCATGTGGTTCTCACCTAGCCCTGGAGCCTTAGTCAGGACCCAGCCGGACCTGAGGGAGATAGGCTGGGCTGGATTCACAGCCCCCGTTCTTCCCCGGGACAGTCATGACCACTGCCCCCATCCCAGTTTCCCGAGGAAGCAGCCTTAGCCTGTATTCTGTGCACTGTTTTCCAGAAGCGAATTACTCATTCAATTTTACTTCAGCTGACTCTGATTTTGAACGTGACTTTAAGTCCTCAGAATCATCAGCTGCCTAATTTGGAGGCACATGCAGTCCACAGGATGTGGGACCCACCCCTAATGTGTCATACACTGAGCTGTTCACTCCTAGGAGGAAGGTCGGCTCAGGCTCCCTGCCCTCTGCCTCAGGGGAGTCTGGAGATGAGCCACTGCAGGACAGCGACTGTGACCTCAGACTGCCACTGGTGGCTGACCACTTTTAAAATGCTTAATTGAAAAAGTTATATAGGCATAGGGCTAAAAACATCAAGCATTAAAAAGGGTACACAGTGAAAGATATATTTCCTTCCTCCCTAGACTTTCAGCGCTTCTCTCCAGAAATCATCTGTGCATATTTATGACCAAAACTCTAGCCATCATTAAGCATCTCTGCAGGACATGCCTGAGTTTCCTGCTCTGAATTTCCTTTTTTCCTCACAATCTTACTTTTATTTCTGGGCCATTTGAGATTTCGTTTTTCAGTGTTGAGTTTTGCTTTTCACATCGGTGTGCCTCAGGGGCTCCCCACGCCTTCTAGCAGGAAATGCTGTGGGGAGCAGATCAGTGGAAGCAAGTGAGACAAGAGCCGCCCTGTGAGGCTATGGCCCTTCTCAAGTCTCTTCCTTCTACACGCCGTCTCTGGTAAGGGGACACCCCCCTCTGGGTGGGGCAGGATGAGGGAGGTTTGCCCATCAGGAGGAGGTGCCCGCTCCACTTAGTGGGAAGGTTTGCAGAGGAAGCTGCCTTGAGCTTGCCGGGGAGGTGAGGGAGGAGGGCAGGGGGCCTGCTGACAACATGTCCACCCTACCTATGACTTTCTTCCTCCGCCCCAGAGGGTGGCTAACCCCAGAAGGAACCAAGTAAGTCCCTGTAACTTCCTTACGTCTCAGCTTGTTATCTGTAAAGTGGGGTTAATGTTGCTAGGGTTGTTGTGAAGCTCAAGCAGATAACTGAGATGAAAGTGTGACAGTTTAGTACTACTACCTCGGCTTCTTTATCTCTTTTCTCCATGTGTTCCCCTTTCTCGCTTCTCATCTCATTCCCATGCTCAGGAGAGAAACAGTTAAAGCAAGAAATTTAAGCAGAGCTGTTCCAAGCTCTGCCATAATCACTCATTAATTACAATTCCCTTATCTCTGTGTGCCTCAATTTCCTCATCCGCAAAATGGGTATAATATTATTTCTATCATTGAGTTGTTAGATTAAAATAAAATGTTTAACCCACTGCCTAGTAAACAATAAGCTCTTGGTAAATGTTAGAATGTTAGTTATTATCATTAGCTGTTTTCCTTCTTCCTTTCCCACCTTCCACAAGACAATGTTGGAGCCCACCGTTGGTAGCTTCTATGCTAGGTATTGGGTAGGACACAGAGGTACAAAGGTAAATAAACAGCATCTTTCTTTCCAGGACACCCTTAGGCGAGGAAAGGAAGTTGATAAATGTAAAAAGGATTATGACTAGGGCAGAGACAGGACTAGGGTAAGGTAAGTGAAGCACTTGCTTTGGATGCAAAATTAAGGGGGGCACCACAAAATTCAATAATCAAGTAATATTTAATGTCATATTTTTAAAAAAATTAATAAAAAATCTGTGATGAACAAAATAACAACAGCTTAAAATAAAGAATAATGATCTGCTGAGCAATATGGAGCCTGAGGCAAAAGAAAAAAATGTGCACCCCATATTCACGTCCTTCTGTGTGTATTTTAAAAAGGTTTTATTTATTTACTTTTAGAGAGAGGGGAAGGGACGGAGAAAGAGAGGGAGAGAAAAAGCGATACAGCAGCCAGCTGCCTCCTGCATGCAAGCCCTCGACCGGGGACCCGGCCCACAACCCGGGCATGTGCCACGGCTGGGAACCGAACCGGTGACCCTTTGATTCACAGACCGGCACTCAGTCCACTGAGCCACACCAGCCAGGGCTTTATCTGTATTTTTTAAATGGTTTTTTTTTTCTAGTATATTAAAGTAGTTGAAGAAATACTGAAAAATTGAAAAATAGGTATCTTAAAACCCACAACATTAATTTAAGTTTAAATATTTTATGTATACCCAAACAGAATTTACTATGATTTTACTTCAGCTTAAGTTAATTAAAGCTTATTTAAGATCATCACTTGCTCAAGAGAAATTTTTCAAACATGCGGTTTCTCAACTGAAAATGAAATAAGCAAAGAATTATATTTTGAAAGTATCATTGATGAGCTTGCTTGCTTTAAAGCCAATTTTCTTTTTCCTCGGGCTCCAGTATGGCTCAGCATGGCACTGGACTGGGGTCTGGACAAATAACCTGAAGAGAATGGAGGGGGAAATATGAGAAATGGAGAAGGGTTAAAAGAGTTGGAGGGGTGAGTAATACAACATTTATTGTTTTTATTAATTACCCAAATATCATATGATTAGAAAGCACACACACAAAAAAAACCCACAAAGGAGAAAATAAGCTATCTGTAATTATGGTACCTGGAGATAACCACTGCTATGTTACTATTTTGGTATAATATGTTCTGTTTTTTTCTGCACATGTATAATTCACATGCACATGTATTTCATCAATTCTAAGATGCATTTTTTTTCACTTTTTAACATTTCTGAAATTGGAATGTATCTTAAATTGTTGGTTTCATAGTTTAATTAGCAGTGTTTTTTCCTTTACTGGTATATAAAATAATGATTTTTCTTACAATTTATGTTAAGTGACTATATATAATCCTGAAATTATATGTATACATATATATGAAATTACATATGCATGTAATTACTATATATATATGACAAAAGTGGAATTGTATTGAATATACTGTTTTAGGATGTGATTTTTTTTTTACTTATTATATTATATATTTTTCAGGGTGATGAAATAGTCTCACATAAAGTCATGAATCACTGCATAGTGGTTTGTTATGAAGATGAATCATATGTATTTTTTAACCAACTACTCATTACAGGACATTTGGGTTGTTTGCCTTTTTTGTTTATCTATTATATGTAGCTGGCTGTACCACTAGAGTTTAAGTCAATGTACAGTTTCCCTTTACCCCTCTGTCCCATCTCGAGTGAGAGAAGAATCTGAAGGCCACTTTGACTGGCATTTATAAGATAAATCACCTTGAGTCCTTGAAGTAGCTCCCCCATACAAGAAGTAAGGGTGTGTGTGTGTGTGTGTGTGTGTGTCTATGTGTGTTAATTACTCTGGGAAGCACTGAGGGGACCGCTAAAGGTAGTCCAATAGTCTACAGGAAAGTGAGATATATATCAACGTTTTTGTGTTAGGAAGATCTAAAGGGAGAAATGCTAACTAACCCCTTGGAGGTGAATAAGGAAGGGAAATACAGTTTGAGTGGTGGGTCATGGAGGCCCCTTGTAGCTGGGAAGTGACTGTGTTGATTAGTTTTATGTCAACTTAACTAGGCTATGGTGCCCAGTTGTTTAGTCAAACACTAGCCTAGAGGTTGCTACAAAGGTATTTGTCGGTTTCAGATGTCATTAACGTATACAGCCAGTTGACTTTAAAACAAATTACCCTGCACAGTGTGAGTAGGCTTCATCCAATCAGTTGCAGGCTCTAAGGGCAAAACCTGAGATTGGGGGACGGGGCTGTGGGGCAGGGGGAGGAAAGAGAATCAATTTTGCCTCAAGGCTGAAGCATAGAAACTCAGAGTTTTTAGCCTGCTGGCCTGCCCCACAAATTTCAGACTGGCCAGCGCCCGAGGTTATGTGAGTTAATTTTTAAAAATTCTATCTGCATGTATTTTGTTTCTTTAGAGAACCATGACTAATACACTGACCATGCATGAGACAGAACTGTGGACTTTGGGTGAGAACTCATAGCAGAGATTCCACCTGAAAATACAGCTTGTCACAAATTGCAGAAAATGCTGGCATCTTTATCCTTTGTGAAACCTGGTATAACGCAGACAGCATCACAGGAAACAACATCCCTTGTCTAGGAAGAGCCAGATAGTGGGTACTGTGAGTTTCCCTATTGTTTCTTCTCTCTCTCTCTCTCTCCCTCTCCCCCTCTCCCTCTCCCTCTCCCTCTCTCTCTCTCTCTTATCCTCCCTGAAGACATGTTTATTGATTTAGAGAGAGGGGAAGGGAGGAAGAGAGTGAAGGAGAGAAACACTGGTCCATTGCCTTTCCTATGCACCTCAACCCTGGACCGAACCCACAACCTAGGTATGTGCCCTGATCGGGAATCAAACCCATGATCTTTCTGGTTTACAAGACAATGCTCTAACCAACTGAGCCATACCGGCCAGGGCAAGTGTCCCTAGTTTTTACAAGTGAGCAGTATATCAGCACAGCAGGTCCCTGTGACCCCAGGGTCTAAACTCTTTGCCACTACTTTCTTCAGGTCCCTCTATTTACTCAAGTCCTTATTTTATCATCTTCAGAAAAGTTTTCTGGTGTTCCCCCTCCCAAATCTGCAGTTCTTGTTGAAATTACTCTTCAGTATTTTATATTTTGGTCACTATTGTAAATAGTATCTCTTCCAGGAGACTCTTGGTCCATTTTTAAAAATATAACTGAAGTCTCCTTTTATCATCCAATGAATAATTTTTCCTCTCTTGGGAAATGTGGAATTGGCAAATTGTGTCTATGGACTCTTCTACTTAAACAATGCAGGATCTCCTTAAAAGCACTCAAGATGTCCAGGATCTGTGTGTACCTTTTGCAAAAGAGAACTTTAATAATTGTGAAGATTAAAAACATATAAATGTTGCAAGGTTTGTTTTGAGAACTCTTTCTGCCCAGAATTATGATATCTTATTGCTTAATAGCTCTCTTAAAAAAAAAAAAAAGAGGTGTGCACATTGAACCTTCTGAAACAGAGGTATTTGGATCTCAACCTAACAATTATTTTGCTCAAAGGGAAGTAATAAAAGGAGTTATAAACTACCCCCCAGAGAAAACTACTTACAACCCAGCGAACAGCAAAACTGAGACAGGATCGTAAGAAGCTTGGAAAATTCCTTGGCAAGTGGAATAGGGAAACTGAGACAGAGAGCTGAACATAATGGCTGAGCAATTTACAGTCAGTTGCAGATGGTCACCAGGGCAGGAGATGCCAGTGCCTGGCAGGGGGTGAAACTGGGAAACAAGGACCCCACCCCCAGGGTCACCTTTCCTCCCCTGGCCTTTCCTTCCTGGAGACAACACCTGGGCCTTAGTTGTATTTCAGCTCCAGGCCCAGGAAAGCAGCAAAACCAGGTGAGCCACGCCAAAACCTACTGCAACGACTAAAGGCCACTGTCCTGTCACTGACCAGTCAGAGGAGACGATGACCCTGAAAGGGCACACCTGGAGAGCTGGTGAATATTCTGCTGAAACCCTCCACTGAGACCTCCTCTAAGATTCATGCCTGCAAGAGAGATAAAAGCCTCAAGACAAAAGGCCCCGCGGCGTGTGCCTGTGTACTCTCCCTCCTGGGGAGCAGCCTGGGCCATTCCCTTCTGCTTCCCTCACTTCTTTCCCCACAGGCACGGGGTCCTAAACTCTAAGGCAACTGGCAGCTGGCCGCTTATCCCAGGTTAATCCCCCGAACCTGCCCCCCAAACCCCTTTTTCTCTGACTTCCCAGTGAGCTAAGGCAGCCCAGCCTGGGCTCTCCTGTTGCTTCTTCTCGGTTAAGCCCGTCCTTGTTTCACTGTCCCAGCCTTAACAAATGCATCCTCATAGTCACCTGGGCTCGTGTTGTGAAATCTTTCCTATACAAGGTCAAGAACCCAACACACTACAGCTGGGCCTACGCGGACTCCCCTAGGGCCAGGCCCCTGTCCAGTAACATAATCTTTTATCTATCCCTAAAAAAAAAAAAAAAAAAAGGAAATTCCTATCTTCTTAGACATTTGAAAAAAAATGAATTTCATTAGAAAGGGTTGAAATCTATCTGATAGCATCTGAATGTTGTTTAACATTGTTTTGGAGAGGCACATGTCTACGTGGCCAACTGATATTTGACAAAGAAAGCAAGAACATACAGTAGGGTAAAGACAGCCTATTCTATTAATAAATGGTGTTAGGAAAATTGGACAGATAAATGCAAAAATTGAAACTAGACCACCTTCTTATACCATCTACATGAATAAACTCTAGGCCCTGGCCAGCTGGCTCAGTTGGTTAGAGCATCATCCTGATACGCCAAGGTTTTGGGCTCAGTGCCCAGTCAGGGCACATAAATAAGTGGAACAAAGTGTCGATGTTTTTCTGGCTATCTCTCTCTCTCTCTCCCTTCCTCCCTTTTCTTTAAAAGCAATAAAAAAAGAAAAAACTCCAAATGGATTCAAGACTTTAAGACTCAAAATCTTAAAACTCCCAAAAGAAAGTAGAGGCAGTAAACTCTCTGATATTTCTCTTAGCAATATTTTTTCTCCTTGGGCAAAGGAAACAAAAGAAAAAAATAAACAAATGGGACTACATCAAGCTAAAAAGTTTTTGCACAGCAAAGGATACCATTAATAAAATGAAAAGACAAACTGCTGAAAGGAGGAAGATATTCACCAATAATACATCTAATAAGGGGTTAATATCCAAAATTTATAAAGAACTCATACAACTAAATACCAAACAACAACAACAACAACAACAACAACAACAACAAACCAATCAAGCAAATCAAAAAATGGCCAGAGGATCTTAATAGATATTTTTCCGAAGAAGACATGCAGGTGGCCAATAGACAGCTGAAAAGATGCTGAACAACCCTAATCATCAGAAAGATGCAAATTAAAACCACAATGATCTATCAGCTCACACCTGTCAGAATGGCTATCATCAATATATCAACAACAGGTGTTGGTGAGGATGTGGCGAAGAGAGAACCCTTGTGCACTGTTGATGGAATGCAGATCGGTGCAGTCACTATGGAAAACAGTATGGAGGTACCTCAAAAAATGAAAAATGGAACTTCCACATGACCCAGTGATTTCATTTCTGGGTATATATCCTAAGAAACCAAAACAATAATTTGAAAGAATATGTGCACCTCCATTTCATTGCAGCATTATTTACAATAGCCAAGATATAGAAGCAACACAAGTACCCATCGATAGATGAGTAGATAAGAAAGTGGTCGTATATATGTACAATGGAATATTACTTGACCATAAAAAGAATAAAATCTTACCATTTGTGACAGCATGGATGAAACTAGAGGGTATTATGCTAAATGAAATAAGTCAGTTAGAGAAAGACAAACACCACATGATTTCACTTACATGTGGAATCTAATAAACAATATAAACTAACAAACAAAACAGAAACAGATTCATAGATACAGAGAAAAAACTGATGGTTGCCAGAGAAGAGGGGGGTCGGCAGACTGGGTGAAAAAGGTAAAAGGATTGAGAAGTACAGATTGATAATTACAAAGTAGTCATGGGGATGTGAAGCACGGCATAGGGAATACAGTCGATGATACTGTAACAACTATGCATGGTGCCAGGTGGGTAGTAGATGCATCAGGGGAATCACTTTGTAAAGTATATGATTGTCTAACCCACTATACTGTACACCTGAAACTAATATAAAATAACATTGAATATAAACTGTAATTGAAAAGATAATAAATAATAATAAAAAAGAAAGTGAAAGAGAGGTAATAGAAGAACTCGGTGGCTGTTCTAATGTTCTGATGTCTAAGGTCCTCTAAATGTCCTGAAATTTTTGCCTTACTACTTATTAATTCCCATGGAATATTATTTATTCATTTTCAATAGGTAACGTGTGCATTTGCCACAAAAAATAAAAGTTCCTAAGTCTAGGGAAGGGTAAGTCTTCTTTCTACTCCTACCCCTGGTCACCTAATTTTCCTCCCCAGAGGCAGCCACTGGCAGTGGCGGATTAAGGTCGGTTGAGGCCCCGGGCGAGAAGAAAATATTGGGCCCCTTAAAAAAAGAGAGAGAGAGAGACAGGGAAAAGAAAAATACATGCCTTCACAATGGCCAGAGGAGTCAGGCTGATTTTAGTAAGTACCTTAAATAGTAACTTTTTAAGTGATATTGTCTGAAACAGTTAAAGTTATTTGAAAAACAGTCAGTTTAGCTCTCTTTCCAGTTGCTTTCCAATTGCTTCTCTTGGGTTTTCTAGGTAGACACACACATCAACAGCATGTGATTTTGGCAAAATGAAGACAGTGTTGGAGGGAGACCTAAGTTGAATCCTGGTTCTTCCAGTTACCTGCCGTGTAATTTTAAACCCAGTCTTTATAAAATGTTGGCTCTCTCCAAAGGCAGCATGTAGGTACAAAGCAGTCCTTTCCTCCAGGGGTGGTAGGTAGAGTGGGCAGAGGCTACACAGAGCCAAGTACTGTCCCCCTGCAGTCTTTTGGATGTGTTCCACCTGGAGCTGTGGATTAATCCAGGGGGCTTTGATCTCAGGGATTCCTAACCCAGAGATCAGGAGGAGAGACTAAAAAGGAATTCCTAAACTAAACTAATTTTTTCTTTCTTAATGAATGGAATGTGGGTAATGTTTGTTAAGAGTAGATTAAAATAGGTTTTATTGTTTCAAATCAGGGATTTACAGAAACTCTTTGAAAAGCTACTGATTATCAGTGAGGCTCTATGACCCCCAGCCACACCACTATGGCAGTGGCTAAATAGGCAGACACAATGTCGATGTGTGTAGGTTTTCTCAGAGCTGGGACCCACTGCCAGGGGGCGAGTTGCTGGTATTTGGTGAGGAGTGGTACTAAGAAACACCTATGATTAGTGAGGGGGGAAAAATCACATTTTTCCTTGTCGATAGGATTTTATCAATTTGAAGAGATACCCCCAGAACATTTGATCCCTTTAAACCATTTCACGAAAAAGGTGACTGGGGATGTGGAGTATCTAGTTTGTTTCCATGATATACTTATTTTCAGCAGAGCCTTAGAGGAACATGAATGTACTCCTTTGAATCTCATACTACCAGGAGAAGACAGACCAAATGCTGCTTTAATATATGCCCATTCTGCCAGACCACAGTAAGATGGGATGGGCATATATCATCACAACAAGGAGTGAGCTCAAGCTTTAAAAAGTTATTGGCTCTGCTTATTAATTAGTAAGAAAAAATATCCTGGGGGTTCGGCTGTTATGAGAGATTTATGGGAAACTATTGCAGGCTTGCCAAACAACCAAGTGACGGAACAGGCGTGAAACGAGGGCATCTCAAGAACAGAAGCAGCAGCAGCTCCACTGCAGAAAGCTGGAGGCGGACTTTCAGGACCCTGACGGGCTCTGCGATGTATCGCCCTGTCCTGGCATTCAATAGCCCGACGCACCCACGGGTGCTAAATTTGAAGGTTACCGTGGTCAGGGTATTTGACCTCCTGGCATTTATTGGCCCCTTGGCCGTTAGTCCAAGCTCAACATGGTGATCATTCTCCTTGCCAGTAACAGGCAAAGCAGGGTGTCTGTTGGGGGCCTCTGGGAAAGCTTGCATTCCTTTGAAAACAAAAAACAAAAAAACAGACACACGAATAAGACAGTTCCTCAGGATGCCCACCTGAGCACAAGGCCCACACAGTGTCAGGGCGATGACAGAGCCTGGGCTCCCATTGACACTGTTGAGCTGGAGCTTAGACCGCTCTTGGGGTCCACCCCACCCTGACGTCTGTTATGTGAGATAAGTCAGTGGGCTGTTCTGGAGCCTAGGGAGGGACCAAAGGGGAAATAAGGGTACTAACCCAAAGGGACCCAGACTTCCTCCAAGGGCATTAAGATTTTGCTATGAGTCTACCAAAACTAGAATCTTCTACAGAACCTGGAATGTGACAGTGGAAACAATCCTACCTAGGGAGCCAGAGAACCTTATTGCTGGTACAAATCTAATCTTTTAACGAAAAAAGCTGAGAAAGCCATGTCTGAATGGGAACATAGCCTTCTGCCAGTGTGAGCAGCTTCTCTGAGACCTTGTAGAGGAGTGAAGTCCTGGTACTGAGACTCCCACATGTTTTGCCTCCGGAACCAGAGAGTTGGAGCACAGGGAACATTGTGGAGGTGCCAGGTCACTTCATTCGTTCTTCACAGAGTTATCTCATGGCCAGACTCTATGGGAGAGGCACGTCTCAGTGTGTGGGGCTGGGAGACCCTGCTAGAGCTCCCAAGCAAAGGAGAGACTCACAGAGTGAAGGCATGAAGTCCCTTAGTTAGCTGGAAGTCCTGTAATTGTCAAAAAGTTTTTTAACCTCGCTTTTATCTTTTTCAAAAGAGGATATTGACATGAGTCCATTGTGAAATTTAGATGAGACAATATATGTAAATCACTCAGAACATAATGTTCCGAGTTCAACAAAAACAGCGACAGCAGCAGCAACACAGAGACCCAGGGCCACTCCTCTCTGCTGAGGAGAAGAGCCATTAAACTCCTATGGCATGCGCTGGGAACAGTCAAGCCTGAAGAGAAGCATCAGTGGAGCCAGCACGTGGCCTTCTTAGTACGTCCCTGTAACTCCGCCTAAAAGCTTTTCTTGTTTGCAGAGTTGGGGCAGGAGCCTCACAGCTCACTCATTGGTGAGCTTGGCTAATCCATAAAGTTTGGTCTGGGTTTGAAGGTAGGCAAGAATGACCACTTAGCCCTGGCCGGTGTGGCTCAGTGGACTGAGTACCAGCCTGTGAACCAGAGGGTCTGGGTTTGATTCCTGGTTAGGGCACATGCTTGGGTTGTGGACCAGGCCCCCAGTAGGGGGCATGCAAGAGGCAACCACACATTGCTGTTTCTCTGTCTCCCTCCCTTCCCCTCTCTGTAAAAATAAATAAATAAAACCTTAAAAAAAAAAAAGCGACCACATGGATCCTTCTCAAAGTTCTTTCATTTTGGTTTACTCCCAAAGCAACTGAAAACAGCGCAAAGAATGGAAATGAAACAGGTACATCCCGGGGTGGTTGCTGCTCCCCATGGCCCCTTGTGTCAGTGCACGAAGAGGCAGCCCCCGGAGTGTGGTGGTGTCGGCAGCCAGTGGGGAGGAATGCTGGCCTGGCAGGGAGGAAGAAGAGAGAAACTCCCAAGAAAAACTCGGGAAATGATGCTTCCGACTCTCTAAAGAGCAGAGAAAGAGAGTAGAGTGGTGACTCATAGTGGCAAGGTAGTGATTTATCACACTAGGGGTTGGGAAGGATGGACCACCCATTCTTCTGGGCTTTCTCCTGTAAGATGCCCTTGAACCAGGCAATTTCCCAGGTAGGACTGGGAGCTACACGAGAAACCAGGGGAACTGGAGGACTTCCCCTTGGGAGAGGAAGTGACCCCAAGATTAGAGAGGCAAGAGGCTGGTCCAGTGCCTGATCTATCTCCAAACCCCCAGGGCATGCGCTGCCTCCACCCCTGTCAGTGCTGGGTGAGCCTGGGAGAGCAGCACCATTTCTCCCTTTCATTACAACCTTAGGCTTAGGCCTGTTGCTGTTCTGTGGCCAGCCATGTCCCTTGTGTTTGCTGGGAAGAGATTGCACCACATTCCCCAGTGAAGTCTGCTCTGTTGCATGTAAATAGTGCTGCTGTAAAGCCCCATTTTCCTGCAGTAAACTTCTAGAAGTGGAACTTGCTGAGTCAAAGGCTATGAACATGATTAAGGTTTTTGATTCTTATTCCGGGGGGGGGGACATATTATCCACTACTAAAAAAGAGATGTAAAAAGTGCCTACCTTTGTCAACTAGGAGAGGGCTGATGGCCAGATAACTAATGTAAGAGGTGGCCTGTTTTTCTGAAAAACAGGCACATCACAATGTCTATAATAAATTAAATTAAGGCCATAAAATGTGGTCTGGGTGCAGCAGATCACATGGCATTAAAGAAATTGGACTGCCTGGAGATTCATGGGACAGAATGCATCAGAGAGACATAATGAGGTTATCAGATGCTTCCTTAAAAGTAGCAAGCGTGGTGGTGGCAGCAGCTGAAGTTGCATTTACTGAGGGCAATTTCTGTGTAAATGGGGTTAGGACCAGAGGAGTGCAAAAAACTAGTCTTTCTCTCTCAGGGAACTCTTTGTTTAATAAGAGAGATCACCAGCTACAAATAAAATTATCCCAGGAGAAAGATTTTTATGCTGGTGTACACAAGAATATTCTATCATTCTAACATTCTCACATTTTATCCACAATTGGAAAGGTTAATGCATATGAAAGCACTGTGGGGTACAGCGCTAGGTACCAGGGAGTTGGAGATGAAAGACGTAGTCTATCTGTAAGGAGCTCCCAGTCTATGGAACCATTCCTCTAGAATGTGATAAGAGCTGTAACAGAGAAACGTGTGTAGGAGGCCCAGGGATGACACAAAAGATGGAATGATTAACTTACAGGTTGGAGGAAGAGGTGACATGACCTGGTTTGTGAAGAATGTGTAAACGTTTACCAGGTGGGTACGTGGGAGAGACACAAGTATAGTGAGGGGCACGCGCGTGACCTGGGTGGCCTCCACACTTTGGACTACAAGTAACATACCTCAGCTTGTTTCCCAGAATTTAGTGCTTCAGGACCCATATGCAGCGGTATCAGACCCAGAAGTCCAGTGTGGGGCCCTCTGAGCCTCCACTCTCTCCCAGGACCCCTGGGGTTGCTAGTGTTATGTAACACCAGAGCCAGCTTGGTCCTGACTAGGTGGGCTCCTTGCAGCAGGGGACTGCAGTTAATGAGAAGGAGCTAGCCCAGGCCAGTATGCCCTTAGGGTGGAAGCTGGGTAAAGTTAGGAGGCATGTAAAAGCAATGTCTTGCCCCCAGGCTGTGTCTCTCAAGCGTGGGATTCTTGTACTCCTAGTTGAACTGGTCAGAATTTCCTGCTTAAAACTCTTGGCCACTTCTGCTGGTGCTCAGCTGCTGCCCTCGTGGTGTGGGATGCGTAGATTCTGACTATAGACATCTGTATATTTTCCTAGGGCTTCTGTGACAAAGTACCGCTAATTGGGTACTTAAATCAGAAATTTAGTTGTCTCATAGTTCTGGAGAAATCTGCAGGGCCACACTCCATCTAAAACCTATAGAGGAGCCCTTCCTTACCTCTTCCTGGCAATACTTGCGATTCTTTGGACTGTAGACGCACCACTCCAATCTTCCATCTTCACATGGTCTTTGCCTGTGTCTCCACATGGCCATCTCTTTATCAGGACCTTGGGCACATCGGGTTAGGGACCTACTCTACTTCAGCATGACCTCGTCTTAACTAATTACACCTGCAATGATCCTATTTCCACTTGAAGTCACATTCTGAAGTAGTGGGGGTTAGGACTTCAACATATGTTTTTTTTTTTGGGGGGGGGGACACGATTCAACCCAAAACAGCACCTCTCAGACGGTGGCAGAGCTTTCAGAAGGCAAGAGCTGATGATCCAGTGCTCTGAAGTACCGCTCAGGTGTGACAGCTCAGGACTTTGGTGTTTGTATTTCTCTGCTGAAGGGCCAAGGCTGCCCAGGATTGTGGCCGCAGGAAGGTTGGGCTACAGGGAGCTGGAGCTCGGCCACCGGCAGTGATGTTGTGGGCGGAGGAAGGGGGCGGAGTTGAGTTCCTGTCAGGGGAGCCATTTTGCTGGCCTTTTCACCTCCATTTTTCAAGGAAAGGGACTCTCAGAGTAATTCTTACTCCAGAGCATTATCCTTCCAGAGCAGTGAGGAGTGAGGAAGGGATCTAACTAGCTACTGAGGGTTTGTTTTTTTTTCTTCCAGAGTTTTCTTAGATATTTTTGCCTGCCCATTAAAAAATAAACCCTCTTGGTAATTTTATTGTGATATCCTGAAATTTATAGAAGAGTAAAAAGAGAATTAACAGCTTTAATAAAATTGAGTTTTTCCTCCCGGACACAGAGTGTGCCATTCGATTTACTCAAGACTTCTTTCGTGCCACTCAGTAGTCGTTTTTTACCTTCTATATATAATCACCTTAAAAATGCTAAAAGTGGGTTCCAGTTGTGGTTCTTTTGAGAACTGTCAGCACACATGGGATGACTTGCTGATTTACCTTCTCAAACTGGCCTGTGAAAGCAGTCAGATGTGGCTTGACCGTAGGAGACTCCGGTGTCCAGTCTGCTGCGCGGCCTTCTCCATGGACTGCCACAAACTGGAATGTCTTCACCAGGCGGAGCGTCTCTTCCACACTTTGGCTAATAGGGAGATCATCGACACTCAGATGCTTGATGACTCCATTGGGCTCAATTATGAAGAGACCTCTTAGTGCAAGAACAGGACCTTCCAACGGCACACTGTAATCTCAGAAAATCTGTTTAATCAAATCTGACAAGAAGGTGACATTCATGTGGTCTAAACCACCATTCTTCCTCAGCGTGTTTATCCAGGCAAGAAGGCTCACATTGTGATATTCATAGGCCTTCTCACTAAAAGCGATAGGTATTACCGCAGGACACACAGAGGTGAAATGCAAATAATAGAAGAAAAGCACCAAATATCTCCTCTTAAAGTCATTACGGCCTAGTTCTTAGAACTCCGCATTGACAATGGCTGAATACTTACAATAGGGTTCATGCTGGGAGGTAGCACGAACACCGTATGAGGTATTGGTGCCAAAGCACATTTTGCTCGACTGGGAGCAAACCACAATACATCCGTCAGGCACGTCTTCAAGAAGCAGCAGGGCCTAAGGGCCGTAGAGGCGGAGATGGCCCAGGGAATAACTGCGGCCCGGAGCGGCCTTTCCTCCGCTGTAGTTGCTGTCTCAGTGCAGGCGGGAGCCGGGGGAGTGTAATCATTCTCAGCTAGATTTTGGCTTTACTGGGAATACTTGTAGGGCTTACCTGTCAAGAATGATGCTGGTTTTTGTCGTTCTGGTTAGAATCACCCGTAAATACATCTGGGTTTGAATTTATTCATCTTTTTAGTGGACGGTGTTTCTTTGAAACTCTTCTGTCCCTCTTTCCCTATCTAAAATTTGGATTTTCTACCTTTTCTAACAATTTTTCTTTTCACAAGAGCATTTGACATTTAGTTGAGTTTTTCAGTTACTTACACAGAATTGAGCAGATGTTCTTTGCACTCATGACGTTACTTATCCTCATTTTGTATTTTTTGCATTTATACCTTTTCCCCTTGCCTGCTCTTTGCCCGCACTGTGATTTGGTTAGCTGATGGTTTGCCGTTTTCCCCAAAGAATTTGTTTGGAATATATTTTCCCCAGATTTATTGAGATATAACTGACACACGACATTGTGTAAGTTAAGGTGTACTGCCTGATGATAAGGTGTACATGTATATTTGCAAAATGATTGCCACAATAAGGTTCATTAACACATACATCACCTTACATAACTTTCAAGTATATCTCACAGTATCGTTAACTATAGGCACCGTGCTGTACATTAGATCCTCAACACTTATTTACCTTATGTTTATCTGGAAGGCCAGATAAGCCCTTTGGCCAACCCTTTGGCCAACCTCTCCTGATTTCCCCCCTACCCTAGCATTTGGCAGCAACCATTCTACTCTGTTTCTACGTATTCTGTTCTTTTCAGATTCCACTTGTAAGTACTACTGTGCACTCTTTTGCCTTTCTCTGACTTATTTCACCTAGCATAATGCCCTCAAGTTCTATCCATATTGTTGCAAGTGGCAGGATTGTTCTTTTTTTTATGGCTAACTAATATTCTTCTGAGTGTGTGTATGTGTGCGTGTGCACAATCTTTATACATTCATTTGTCCAGGGACACTTAGGTTGTTTCTATATCTCGACTACTATAAATAATGTTGCAATTAACATGGGAATGCAGGTATTTCTTCAAATAGTGATTTCATTTCATTTATATAAATTTCCAGAGATGGGATTGCTGGATTATATGGTAGTTCTATTTTTAATTTTTTGAGGAATTTCCATATTATCTTCCATAGTGGCTATACCAATTTACCCATTCCCAGCAGCAGTGCACAATGGTTCCTTTTTCTCCTCATCCTTACCAACACTTATCGCTTGTCTTTTTGATAACAGCCATTCTAATGGGTGTGAGGTGGTATCTCATTGTAGTTTTGCTTTGCATTTCCTTGATGATTAGTGATGTTGGACATCTTTTCATGTACCTGTTGGCTATTTGTATGTCTTCTTAGGGAAAATATCTATTTATATCCCTCGCCCATTTTTAAATTGGATTATAGTCATACTTCAGTACTTGTTGGCTTCAGAACTTGTCAAATCCTGTACTCACCTCATTTTGACAAGAAAAAATGTTTCAGCACTCGGCACTTGCTCGGGACTCGTCGTTCTTGCTGAAACTTGTGTGAGTCATGATGCCGCCCCACAAGAGAAAATGCTTCATCCTTTGGCACTGCTCGGTTTCGGCACTTGTCACGAGTTCCAGAATGAATTAATGACAAGTACTGATGTGCCACTGTATTTGTTTTTTTGCTGTTGAGTTGTATGTGTGCCTTTCACATTTTGGATATTAACTCCTTACCACATGTATGGTTTGCAAATATCTTCTCCCATTCCCATAGGTTCTGTTTTTAATTTGGGGGGGGGGGAATTTTCTCACAAAGGTTGCCCTTTCATTTTGTCAACTGTTTCTTTTGCTCTGCAGAGTTTTTAAATTTGATGTAGTCCCACTTGTCTATTTTTGCTTTTGTACCATGTGCTTTTGGTGTGATACCCCCAAAAATCATTGCCAAGACCAATGTAAAGGAGCTTTTTCCCTCTTCTTTCTTCTAGAAGTTTTATGATTTCAGGTCTTACATTTAAGTATTTAACAGATTTTTGAGATAATTTTTGTGAGCGGTGTAAGATAAAGGTCCAATTTCATTCTTTTGCATGCGAATATACAATTGTCCCAATCGAATTTATTGAAGACACCATTTTTTCCCCATTGAGTATCCTTGGCTCCTTTGTTAAATTTTAGTTAACCACATATACATGGGTTTATTTCCAGGTTCTAGATTCTGTTTCATTGGTCCAGGTCTGTTTTTATGCCAGTACTATACTATTTTGATTACTATAGCTTTGTAATTTAATTGTAAATATTCTTTTTTAAAGTATATTTTATTGATTATGCTGTTGCTGTTATTCCATTTTTTTCTCCCCTTTCTCCCCCTTCACCCTGCACCCCACTTCCTTCCAGCATTCCCCGCCTGAGTTCATGTCCATGGATCATACATATAAGTTCTTTCGTTTCTCCATTTCCTATACTGTTCTTAGCCTCCCACTGTATTTTGTACCTACCGATTAGGCTTCTTATTCCCTGAACTTTTACCCCCACTCTCCCCCACCCTTTCCCACTGATAACCCTCTATGTGATCTCCATTTCTGTGATTCTGTTCCTGTTTTAGTTGTTTGTTTAGTTTGTTTTTGTTTTTTAGGTTCAGTTGTTGAAAGTTGTGAGTTTGTTACTATTTTACTGTTCAGAGTTTTGATCTTCTTTTTCTCAGATAAGTCCCTTTAACCTTTCATAGAATAAGGGCTTGGTGATGATGAACTCCTTTAACTTTACTTTGTCTGGGAAGCACTTTATCTGCCCTTCCATTCTAAATGATAGCTTTGCTGGATAGAGTAATCTTGGATGTAGGTCCTTGCCTTTCATGACTTTGAATACTTCTTTCCAGCCCCTTCTTGCCTATAAGGTTTCTTTTGAGAAATCAGCTGATAGTCTTATGGGAACTCCTTTGTAGGTAACTCTCTCCTTTTCTCTTGCTGCTTTGAAGAGTCTCTCCTTATCTTTAATCTTGGGTAATGAATTATGATGTGCCTTTGTGTGTGTTTCCTTGGGTCCAACTTCTTTGTGACTTTCCAAACTTCTTAGACTTGCATGCCTATTTCCTTTGCCAGATTGGGGAAATTCTCCTTCCTTACTTTTTCAACTAAGTTTTCAATTTCTTGCTCTTCCTCTTCTCCTTCTGACACCCCTATGATTCAGATGTTGGAATGTTGAAAGTTGTCCCGGAGGTTCCTAAGCTTCTCCTCATTTTTTTGAATTCTTGTTTCTTTCTTCTATTCTGGTTGAATGTTTATTTCTTTCTTTTGTTCCAAATCATTGATTTGAGTCCCAGTTTTCTTCCCTTCACTGTTGGTTCCCGGTATATTTTTCGTTATTTCACTTTGCATAACCTTCACTTATTCCTTTATTTTTCATCTGTATTCAATCATTTCTGTGAACAGCCTGATTACTGGTGTTTTGAACTCTGCAGCTGATAGGTTGGCTATCTCCTCATCGCTTAGTTCTTTTTCTGGATCTTTGATCTGTTCTTTCATTTGAACTGTATGTCTTTGTCTCAGCACACCTGTTACATTGTGAGGAGCAGAGCCTAGGTATTCACCAGGGCGGGGCAATGCACTTCAGCTGTGTTGTGGTGCTGTATGTGGCGGTGGAGTCAGAGCAGAACAATGCCACTTGCTGGGCTCTTACCCCACTTTCAGTTACTTCCCGTGCTTCCCACAAGTGGATTGTGCCCTTTCGAGTGCTGATTCCTGGGTGGGTGGGTTTGTGTACATTCTAGGACCTCATGGCTCCTTCCAAGGTAGTTTCTTGTGAGACTGGGAGTTTTTCCTGCCACTGCAACCTCACAGGTTTTTATAGCCAGACATTTTGAGCCTTTATTGCCCCACGCTGGAACTCTGGGTTGCAATGGTCTGTCTCTCTCCCCACTTGTTCCTCCTGGTTTATCTGCACGCGAATGTGGGACCACCTTGTCTGCCAGGCGCTATCTTGCCACGTGTCATCTCTGCCCTGGCTGCCTGCCTCTGCCGCCCCTACCAGTCTGGATGAATGTTTCTTCTTTAACTCCTTGATTGTTAGACTTCCATACCATATGATTTGCTGGCAGTTCTTGTTGTTTTTTGTTTTTAAATTGGTTGTTGTCCTTCTTTTGGTTGTGTGAGAAAGCAAAGTTTATCTACCTACACCTCTTGGCCAGAAGTCCTTAATTTGAAATATTCTTGAATATGTTTATAAGCTCTATCGTTTTTCTGCTTTCTCATTTAATAATTTCTACCTTTATCTTTAAGAAGTCTTTAGTTTTTTCTGTGGCTCTCTAACTTCTTGATTTGGGTGCTCAACTCATTTATTTTTACTTTCATATTTATGTGTGTAATTATTTAAAGCTGTAAAATATTTTTGGCTCTAGTCTTTTGCATTTTTAAAAAAATTATTTATTTATTTAAATTATATTTTATTGATTATGCTATTATAGTTGTCCCAATTTTTCCCCCTTTGCCACCCTCACCCGGCAACCTCCACTCCCTCAGGGAATCCTACAACCCTTGTTTGTGTCCATGGGTCACACGTAGGTTCTTTGGCCACTCCATTTCCTATGCTGTACTTTACATTCCCATGGCTATTCTGTAATTACCTATTTGCACTTCTTAATCCCCTCATCTCTTCACGCATTCCCCCATACACTCTTCTCATCTGGCAACCATCAAACTGCTCTCCACATCCATGATTACGTCTCTGTTCTTCTTGTTTGCTTAGTTTGTTTTTTAGATTCAATTGTTCATAGACACTTTTTTTTTTGCCATTTTATTGTTCATAGTTTTGATCTTCTTTTTCTTAAGTAAGTCCCTTTAACATTTCATATAATAATGGTTTGATGATGATGAACTCCTTTAGTTTTTTCTTGTCTTGGAAGCTCTTTATCTGCCCTTCTATTCTAAATGATAGCTTTGCTGAGTAGAACAATCTTGGCTGTTCTAAAGGCCCCTGCTTTTTGTGACTTTGAATATTTCTTGTGCATCCCTTCTAGCCTGCAAAGTTTCTTTTGAGAAATCAGCTGACGATCTTATGGGAACTTCCCTGCAGGTAACTAACTTCTTTTCTCTTGCTGCTTTTAAGATCCTCTCTTTATTTTTAACCTTTGGCATTTTAATTATGACATGTCTTGTAGTGGGCCTGTTTGCATCCATCTTGTTTGGGACTCTCTGTGCTTCCTGGACTTGCATGCCTGTTTCCTTCACCAAATTAGGGAAGTTTTCTTTCATTATTTTTTCAGATAGATTTCTAATTTCCTGTTCCTTCTCTTTTCCTTCTGGCATACCTATGATGTGAATGTTGGACTGTTTGAAGTTGTCCCAGAGACTTTTATACTATCCTTGTTTTCTTGGATTCTTTTTTCTCCCCATTGTTCTGATTGGTTGTTTTTTTTTCCTTATGTTCCAAATCATTGATTTTATTCTTGGTTTCATCCACTCTACTGTTGTTTCCCTGTAAATTGTTCTTTGTTTCAATTAGTGTAACCTTCATTTTTGATTAGATCTTTTTTATGCTGTTGAGGTCCTCACTAAGTTCCTTGAGCATCCTTATAACCCATGTTTTGAACCCTGCATCTGACAGATTGCTTATCTCCATTTTGTTCACTTATTTTCTGGAGTTTTGATCTGTTCTTTCATTTGGTCTATGTTTCTTTTTCTCCTTATTTTGGCAGCCTCCCTGTGTTTGTTTCTATGTATTAGGTAGAACTGCTGTGACTCCCTGGTAGTGTGGCCTAATACAGTAGGTGTCTTGTAGAGCCCAGTGGCACAGCCTCCCCTACTACCCAAGCTGGGTATTTGAGGTGTGCCCTTTGTGTAGGCTGAGTACACCGCCCTCTTGTAGTTGAACCTTGATTGCTGTTGGCAGGTCAAAGGGAGGGATTTACCCAGGCCAGTCAGCTGCAAGGACTGGCTGTGACCACTGACCACCAACCTCCGCCCTTTGTGGAGGATCAGCTGTGCGGGGGCAGGGTGGTGGTGCTCTGACATGATCTGTAGCTGTCCACTGGGTGTTTCTCAGATGTAGTAGACCAAGGTCAGCTCCTACCTGTGTTTTGTCCAGGACCACCCTACATGAGCTATAAAGAAGTCTAAGATGACCGTTCCACATCTCTACCCCTCCTACTAGTCTGGATGGATGTAGTTTCTTTAATTTCATAGTTGTCTGATTTCAGTTCAACTCAGTTTCTGACAGTTCTGAGTGATGGTTGTTCTGTATTTTAGTTTTAATTTTGATGTGGTTGGGTGAGGAGGCAAGTTGTGTGTACCTATGCTGGCATCTTGACCAGAAGTCCTATAGTTTTAATTTCTTTTCCATATGAATGAGTTAATTAAGAGTTTTTAAAATTCCATTTAGCAGAGTTTAAAAAGTTTTTGTTACTGATTTCAAGTTTTATTACATTATGATAAGAGAATGTCTTTTACTCTATAGAATGTATTCTTTTACTTCTGGTCTAATAGTCAATTTTGGTGAATATTCTATAAACCCTTGAAAAGGTATATTCTTTGTTTTGAAAATATAGAGTTTAATATATATGTCAGTTAGATCAATCATATCAATTATGTTACTCAAGTGTGTATCTTTACTTATTTATTGTATTGCTTTGTCATGGATGAGAGAAATAAAACAAACTCTTCTCATAATAATATGCGTCAATTCTTCCTTTTTTATTTATTGATTTTAGAGAGAGAGAGAAACATCAGTTTGTTGTTCCACCTATCCATACACTCATTGACTGATTCCTGTATGTTCCCTGACGGGGCTCAAACCCGCAACCTTGGCACATCAGAAGGACACTCCAACCAACTGAACTGCTTGACCGGGACTCAAATGTTCCTTGTATATTTGTTGTTATGTTAATTTGGTTGCATAGGTATTTGTTAGATCTTTATTGTAAAGCAGACATATATTGTTATAAAGTGCTATACTTTTTACCTTGAAATCAATATTACCAGAAGGAAAGATCATGACTGACTTTAGATAATGACTTTCCTTCTTTCTCCTTCCATTCTTCCTCCTATCTCTCTCTCTCTCTCTCTCTCTCTCTCTTTCTCTGTGTCTCTCTCATTTACCTGGCATATCTTTGCCCATTCTTTATCTTTCAGACTGTCTGAGTCATCTGGCTTCAGGTAAGACTCTTACAGTTTGGAGAATATCTGTACTTTTGGCATTTGGAGATGTTCTGAAGCAGCCCACTGGCCTGAAAATTTGTCTGTTTGATGGAGGTCTTTTTTTGTTTGATTATTTGTGTTTTTGAAGTATTTTTATTTCACTTTAATCCCCCCACCTCTATTTCCAAACTCTTAATTATGAAAAATTTCAAACATAGACAATGTAAAACAAGGACAACAAACATCTATAAAACCTCAATTTTTAATTGTGGGATTATTATAGAATCTGTAGATTCCACAATTATTAACATCTTTCTATATTTACTTTCTTTTTAAAAAATATTTTATTTATTTTTATAGAGAGGAGAAGGGAGGGAGAAAGAGAGAGAGAGAAACATCAATGTGTGGTTACCTCTTGAGTGCCCCCCGCTGGGAACCCAGCCCACAACCCAGGCATGTGCCCTGACTGGGAATCGAACCAGCGACCCTTTGGTTCACAGTCTGGCACTCAATCCAGTGAACCACACCAGCCAGGGCTGTTTTTCTGTTTGTTTTTTTTCTCTCTTTCTATCTCTAGGTATATTTATCTATTTCCATACATTATTATATCATTTGAAAATAAGTTCTAGACATGATGATACTCTATTCAATACTGCAGTGTGTGCCTCCTAAGACTAAGTATCATGTATGTAACCACAAACCATTATCACATTCGAGGTCTGTCCAGAAAGTACCCAGCCATACAATATGAAAAGTAGAGACATTTATTGAAGAAGATACAAGGTGTAAAAAACATTGTACACAGCACCATGATGCCTCAGCCCCCTTCAAAGTAGGCGTCTTGGGACCTCACACACTTCTCCCAGTGTCATTAGCAACTGCAGCACGATGTTCCTTCTGCTCTGGCAGCAGAAGCCACGGAATGACTTTTACCACCACGCGTTTCATGCCAAGATCCTGCATCAAAATCTTGGACACAGTAGTTTTTGGAATCCCCAGGTCAGCTTCTACTCGTAGTTTTCGCACTGCCAGTTGTCGATCTTTGTTGACTGCAGCCTGTACATGTTCAACATTCTCAGGTGTTCTGCTTGTGGCAGGTGTTCCGGAACGTGGATCACTTTCAACAGATTCTCGACCACCTTTGAAGCATTCGTGCCACACTTTTATTTGCACTGTACTCATTGCATCGTCCTCAAAAGCTTTCTGAATCATCTGAATAGTTTCTGCGGAGGAATGTTCACAGAGGCGGATTTAACGGCCGCGCACCAGGTGCGCGCCCTGGGCCCCGGCTTCTGAAGGCATGTATTTTTATTTTCCCTGTCTCTCTCTTTTTTCTAAGGGGCCCGATGTTTTCTTCTGCGCCCGAGGCCTCAACCAACGTTAATCCACCTCTGAATGTTCAAGTTTAATGCAAAACCTGATGCAGATTCGTTGTTCTACTCCTTCAGTCATTTTGAATGCGATGGCCACACATGCTCACTCACTGGTGTCTATTACCCCAAACCCTTCTTGTTATATTAACAATGGCTGGACTTTTTCTGGACAGACCAAGTACAAACATTAACCATTGTGGGAGCCTTTCTAAATTCTGTATTTCCGAAACTCTCCTAGTGATCTAGAATCAGGAATGACGGGGGCTTGGTGGAGACAGCAGTCCCATCCTGATTACGCCCCCTCAGGAAGGTAAGAACAGGGGTTATATCATAACTGGCTCTAGTATTTGAAGGGCTGTCATGTGGAAGAGTGAGCAGATTTCCTCTTTGTAACTACAGAGGCGAGCATTGGAATATAGAGTGGAAGTTTAAAGGAGACAAACTGAACCAGAAAGGGGACTACTGGCCTATTTTCAGCAGTAAGTTATTGGTCACTAGAGATGTCCAAGGAAAATTGGATGGCCCTTCTCAGGGGTGATGTGGAAGGGAATTGTGTTGAATAGTCCATCTGTAGGACTTTCAAGTCCTTTCCAGCAATTTTTAGGGCACAGGGACAAGAAGTTCTAAAGAGACCCAAAACGATCTATAGGTTACAATCAAATTCTAACGGCCCTTGTTCACTTTGCCTACCCCAACAAGGCTGATTGTGTCTGTTTCTACCTTAAGGCTGATTTTTCCCCTCTGGTGTTCAGTAGCTAGTCATCTCATAGACATGGCTGTTCTTAGTAAATCTAGCAAATACTCTTTCTTTATTTTATAAGAAAAGACCAGAGAAACTCTGCCTTCTTTAAAGAGGAGGTGGGCCTTTTCAGTTTGACAGTAGAGGCAGAAAAAGATAAATTGGTGGAATACCTTCAAATTCTATGTTTATTCTTTTTTCCCCAGCTCAAATACCTGAATGGGTCTCTTTTCTTTTTTCTTTTAAATTTTATGTATTTATTTTTAGAGAGAGGGAAAGGGAGGGAGAAAGAGAGGGAGAGGGAGAGAAACGTTTATGTGAGAGAGAAGCATCTATTGGTTGCCTCTCACACACGCCCTGACTGGGGACAGAACCTGCAACCCAGGCATGTGCCCTGACAGGGAACTGAACTGGTGACCTTTGTGGGAAAACACCCAACCAACTGAACTGCACATGCCTAATGCAGTTCTCTCTCTTTCTCTTCCCTCCCTCCCTCCCTCCCTTCCTTCCTTCCTTCCTTCCTTCCTTCCTTCCTTCCTTCCTTCCTTCCTTTATATATTTATTTTTAGAGAGAGGGCAAGGGAGAGAGAAAGAGAAGGAGAGAAAGATCAATGTGAGAGAGAATCATCAATTGGTTGCCACTTACATACCCCCAACTGGGGATCTGGTTTGCAACCCAGGCATGTGCCCAGACCAGGAATCAAACCGACGACACTTCGGTTTGCAGGCTGGCGCTCAATCTACTGAGCTTCATCAGCCAAGGCTCTTGTCTTTTTTATTAACTGCAAAATAAAAGGCCTCAAGGGACATTCCATTGGGAATAACAATAGCTTGGACTGAATTTATATCTGTGTCAGATAATGTGCTTCCAGAGATAAAAAGCAGTAATAATTATTTTTGGAACTTCGTGAAAGTTTGTTAAGTAAACCAATGAATGGATATCACTGACAAGCTTTCTAAAGTGGAAATTACATGAAACTGTCATCTGATAGGAAAGGATAACAGGAGAAACCCTGGGTTTTTGCTTTGGAGAGTTCATGTCAATTCTAAACAAAATTCACATTTTCCAGGTTTCATTGAAACCAATTCAATTTTATACAGGAAGTGGCTGAACGGAATTATATTTCTAGGAAGCTACTCTATGGAGTGGAAAGCATTGGCAGCTCTTGACCTGGCCCTGCTATGAACTGGCCTGGGCAAGTCCCTATTTTAACCACATTTCAGCTTCTTAGTCCGTGAAATGTTCTGTGTACATTTACAGACCCACTGAAGGGAACTGAGATAAGGTGATAAAGAAGTTGAGTATATAGAATTATACAAATGTGAGGTATTGAATTTGCTGTCACCTTAAGGATACCCCAGGTCTATTGGCTAAAATTAAGAACTTCCCTACTTAGTGTAACCAGCTCAGAAGGTCTTATCCCCAAGTAGATAAGAGGTGGAGTGAAACCACTGTACACAGACCTGATTTCTAAGCAGGACTAGGTTGGGTTAGAAACAGATAAGATAACTGTATTTAATTAATATAAATGTGTTCAGCTCTGACATCGGGGACTTGGCAAGGTGGTCCGGTTTCTCTGAAATTCCTGAACTACTTCCCCTCTGGAGCTGGAAGTCCCATGACATCGTGCATCCAAGGCCTGCTTTTCTACTCTGTCCTGCGCCTTCTATAGGTCCTTCCCGCCCCCTCCTCTGTCCAAGAGCCTTACTCATGATCCCAGAGAAGGCAGAAAGTGGGCTTTTGCTATTTCACTTGTGTTCTGTCTGTCAGAGCCTCATTTAGTGTGGAGCAAGATGTAAATAAGTACAGTATAAGGAATTTCTATGGATAATGTTGGTGATCATGAATGGAGGCGGGACCGTTTTCCCAGTCAAGAGCCAGTTTTTGTGGTGCTTCATTGTTCTTCCCCGTGATGTGGAGTGTTCCAGGCTGGCAGCATGCTGTGAACAAAGAAAATTGTATCCTGTGGTCCCTTTAGATATGCTGTGACTTGGCAAGAACTGAAGCAAATCATGCACCTGCATAACCTTTTTATCTTGACAAAGAATGGCGTCTCTCTCCCATGCTCCCTCCCTTTGCAGGAAGTGCTCCCAGACGACAGCACAAACAAGCCGTAATTAAGTCTTTCCTCGGA
Source organism: Mormoops blainvillei (assembly GCA_004026545.1). NCBI lineage: Eukaryota > Metazoa > Chordata > Mammalia > Chiroptera > Mormoopidae > Mormoops > Mormoops blainvillei. Next base: position 119,443 of record PVJD01001377.1, on the reverse strand, counting down.
TCTCGGCCTCTTTTCCAACCAACATTTTCTTGGGTTTAGATGTGTAATTAAATGGGAGAAACTAAATCAGGTATGAGCTGCAGCTGGAAACCGGGAGCACCTAATGGCAAGTAAAGACTAGAACCTCTACCCTGCTGGTTCTCTGGGCATTGTAAGCAGGGCAAGAGACATGGAAAATTGACTGAGGAGTTAAGATGCTTTTGATGGAAAAGTTGGTTGCAATTGTATGAGAACATTTTCTCGAATCTTCTGAGTTTCTTGTGTTTTTGCCTTTTTGTCTCTGAATAAGTGAATTTCAATGTTTCTCAGCCAATATTTAAAGATAATACTTGTAAGGTGCCTGCTGCTTCCCAGAGAAGGCTGTGAACACATCCTTATAATTATATGCAAGATCTGGGGTTTTGTGTACCTATCTGAAAGGAGAGTGCCATATATTTTATCATGTCCCCCAGGGGCTTGAAGACTTACCCTACTCCAACCCCTCCTCACACTGGTATTAGAAAAGAGAAGGATCTAGAGACAGGAACTACAAGGACAGCCACATCTGGAAGAGAGGGCGGAGCCTATAAAAGTTAGAGAAGGGTGGAGGCCCCACGCAGCGCCCCCTGAGGCAGTAGGTGTTAAGCCTGTGCACTCTGGAATCAGATACTTCCGATCTCAGTGTCTCCATTCATTAACTGTGCTGGCTGTGTGGGCTGGGCACTTTATATCTTCAAACCTCAGTCTTCAGTTTTCTCATCTAAAATGTGGGATGATGGAACATACTTCATAGCATTGTTGCAAGGATTAATTAAGGTTATCCATGTAGCATGCCTTCTTGTCTCCCCGTTGATGTGTGTGTGTGTGTGTGTAGTCTTTGACTACACCTATTTTGCATTTTTCTGTCCATTTTTAGCCTCATTCTAGGCTAAGCATCCCGCGCGGGCCTCAGAAGGCTCTGAGTTCTGTCCTCCTATTTGTCGTTGTGTTTTTGTTTGGTTTTTCTTTTTTTGCTCTCTTAGAAAAATTGCGAGAGTGAGGTAGTGTCCTGGACTGAATATACTAGCTTCCCCAGCACCAGCTTGCTGGCCAGGCTGAGAGTAGCATATCTGCACTTATCCAAGCAGTGTAGGGAGAAGTAGAAACTAGGGACCTGGAGCCTGGAACCCAGTGAGCCAGCCTCCTTTGGGCAGAAGAGACCGTAGCAGCCCTGGGAGGGGAGAGCCTTATATTGCAGCACCCCAGGTAGCGGCCACCTCAGGCAGCTTCAGAGGCTGCCTCTGTGGCCTAGTTCCTTTTGTAATTTGCACAATAGACCAGAAGATGGGGCTCTTGACCTTGGAGTCAAGGGCCAGAGGCTCTGATTTGATCTACATGTGAACTGGAGGGAAATCCGATCCATCAACGCTCCCAGGAACCCTCTGCCTCCTCGGCCTCTGCCTACTCTGCCCACTCAAGCCCAGTGCCATGGCTGTGCTTCTCAGGGGAGGGTAATGTGGGCAGTTCTCTCCTTTGGTCACCATCCTTGGCCCCACCTGAATTACCACGCTGCCAGAGCTAGTCTAAGCGACCCCCTGCCTCCGGTTTCTCCCTCTAATCGGCTTGCCCCTAGTGTCAGATTTCGGCAATGAAACCAATCATATGGGACATGTGCAGCAGTCAAGAGCTGTAGAATCAGACAGACTTGTCCTTGACTCATCTCATCAGGTGAAGCGCTGCTCACCTCCGCAGAGAAGCCCTCCCTGACCACCCCATTGAAAGTAGTTCTCCCCAACGCCCGTGTCAGTTACTCTCTATCATATAACCCTATTATTTGCTTCATAGAAGCAAGCATAACCTGTAATTATCTTGTTTGTTTACTTGTTTACTGTCTCCCCACTAGATTGTAAGGCTCAGGAGGGCAAGACCCTCTTTGTCTTACTGCTGTTTTCCCAACACCCAACACAGGGTCGAATACATAGATACTTACTAAATATGTTTTTAATTAATAAATGACTGAATCCCAGCTTAATGATTGCTTAACCTTGAGAAAGCTGCTAAACTGCTCTGAGTCTCAGTTTTCTTACCAGTGAAATGGAGAAATAATGGAGATGTTATAAATATTACATGACAAAATGTATTCACGCAATTAAACCTGGGTCCCGGTGCATGGAGGTGTTCTCTAAACCCTTCAGCAGTGTGCAACTTTCTAACATGTGAGAAAAATAGTCTGAACCAGCCAGCTCTCCATTGTATGGCCGTAGCTTTTCTTTACCACAATTTTTACTTCCTATCGCTTTCTATAACTTTCCACTTTGGTTCGAATCACTGTTACCCCGAATGGGCCATGTGCATTCCTATTCTTAAGTCTTTGCCCAAGAGCTAAGGTGCTCTTTTTACCTTGGCTCTCCTTTTCAGATTTAGCTCAAATCCATGTCCTCTGTGTCATATTTCTAAAGTGCCCCAAGCTATAAGGATCATTTTCTCTTTTGAATTTTTATAATTTTTTTGTTTATATTTCTCATATGTTTCTTATTCTATGTTCTATTAGCTTATCATTGTATTAACATACAGTATATCCTGTTCCCTGATTAAATTGTAAGCCCCTTGGAGATAAGTATTATATTTTAGATTTCTCTGCTTGTTCAGTGCCATTTGAGCCTGTACATAGGAGGCGTTAAGACAGATATTTGCTAACTACTTTCTACGGACCCAGCATTCTCTGAAGCTCTGCAGAGTATACAGGAGGCCATAAGAAAAATAGCCATTGCCTTCAAATATTTACAATATTAGAATAAGTTAAAATCAACATACGATCAAAGTACTTAAATAACCACAGCATGGTGACTGCTGTGGTGGCTTCTTGGAAGAGGTGGCCTTTGAGGAAAGGTTAAGGTTTTGATGGAAAAAGATGGGGTGAATGCCCGAGTCAAGGGACAGGCTTAGTGAAGAGATAGATGGATAGAGGTTGTGGCAATTAATAGACTCAGAAATGAAACCAGAGGTTTATACAGGGGATTAGAAATATGGTTCTGACTCAGTTACACTTCACATGTCAGGGCCAATGGAAAGGATAGTATGCAGAGTTGAAACTTTAACATGTACCTAACTATGGTCCTCAAGTACAGCTTCTTTGTAGACTGAGAATGATTTGCAAGAGTTCTTTTTGCTCTAATGTGACTCACCTACAGGCTGATGTGATAGTATTAATACATACAAAAGACAAGTCCCCTGTGGTAAAGAAAAGGATTGGTTGGATTATAGCCAGTCTCTCTTTTCTTTAAAACCCAAATCAAATTGAATGTGTTATTCTTGAGTTTCTAACCTTGCCTTAGATCGGTAGTTCTTGTTATTAAATAATAATTTGCCTTACATTATTTCTCAGAAAAGTTGGAAGCACTTTTGTGGAGTTACTTCAGCAATCATCCTTAGTTCAACTCTGTGGTTTTTGCTGCCAACCTGAGACCCATGGAGGTGACCTAAGTCACAGTGAATTTGTGGGGCGGGTAGGATCACTGCCTGTCTATTTATCTTTAATGCTCTTTAATCTGGCCACTAGTTCAGAGATTAACAAGTAATCTTAGAAGGCTCTTTCCCCTCACCCTCGATTACTTCCTTCTGCAATCCCCAAGGCACGCTTCCCCAGAATTTAAAAACCATTATCCAAGGAATAAAATTAGAATAGACAGAATCAACACTTTCCCAGTTTTGAAGGTTCAGGGCTAGCTGCAAATAAGAACGAGATTTTCAATTTCCAGCAAGCAGTTGGACGGACCCTACAGCCAAGGGGCCCCCCGAAGGGAGGGAGGCGGTTTCCACGGCAACCTGGGCTCCTCGGGCTGCTCCCTCCTCCTCCTGGTAGCCCAGGGTACCGCCGGACAGCGTCCTCTTGTGCTCCGCGCCCTGATTGGCTGCACACGCCGCGCGCTGATTGGCGGCGGCGATGCCTCGCGGGCCGGTGGCTATGGAGGCGGCGGTGGTTGATGGTTGACTGTCGGCTCCAGGGTAGGGGTCGCCGTTCTGGCGATCCGCTCAGACCCGACCATCGTGCGCTGACGCTCGACCTGGAGCCCGCGGGTGAGACCGTGCTCGGCTCCGCCATGCCGACCGGGAGTAACGAGCCGGACAGTGTCCTCAGCTATCAGGTAGGGCCCGCCTCCCGCCCCTCCCCAGGGCTCAGCCTCTTCATCCTCTGTCCACATTCCTGCCTCTGCCCCCAAGCTGGACTCTCAGGCCACTCCCTGAGGGCGAGGGGAGGCCATCCCGGGACACCAGGGGGCGCTCCGGGAGGTTGGGGATAAGGCAGGGGCTGCGAGAGGGTGACCTTGGGCCGAACCGGGAGCTGCCTCTCCATGCCGCATCCCTTGCGCGGCCGGCGGTGACCTCTGTTCTCCTCGGGTCCTCGCTGTTGGGAGAGCGGCTGGCCTCTGGGCCTCGCCGTGTCGCGCTGGGACGTGGGAGAAAGGGCGGCCAGGGGCCATACTCTGGTGGAGTAGGTCTCCTCTTTGTGTTATTTTTGGGGGTTTCAGGAACTGGAACGACTGGAGGCTGGGACCAAACCCTTTTACTGTGTCCAGCTTTGTGACTCCCTCCACCCCATTGCGCAGACATCTGACAAGTTTTGGATAGGGAAGAAGGGATGGACTGGGGAAGTGTTGAGGAGCCAGGAACAGTGTTTAAGAGAATGACAAAACCAGATTTAAGTAACTGATAACCCAACTGTTGGGGTGGCTAATGTAAGCAAAAGCATTGAACCAGGTGTCAGAGCCTGTAGGTTCAGAGCTCTATCTACCTCCCTCAGGCTTTGTGACCTTGAGTAAGTCACTTGACTCTTTTAACCTCAGTTCCCCATCTAGTAAAATGGGAATGATAATATCTGCTTCCCTCACCTTAACCAGGCTGGTCTGAAGACAAAACTAGGTGTTCTTTGGGAAAGGGCTTTGTGAAATATTGTTTATTGTGTGACAACCAGTAAGTGAGTGGTACCTCACTGAATTCTCTACCCCACCTCCCTTTTTTGGGCAATCAGGCGATATAGTTACTGTTCTGGAAAGAGGGATTGATTGAAGAGGGGTTCAAGTCTGAAGTGGAGGGCTGTGAAAAGAATGGTGGACCTTCTCGGTAAGGACGATGGGTCTTGGAAATAAGTGCTACATTGACATCAGGGATGATTTCTATAAGGAGTCAGGGAATAACACTCTGAGTTTGTAGCAGAATGGATATCAGACACTGACTCTCTTCTTCCTGGTAGTAGTTTGCCACTAGAAGATCTGTAATTCCTTCTTTGCTTCTCCATCAAAAAAGGAACCATAGTTAAGATTTTGGAAAATCCATACCTAATACTGTTAAGACCTACTAAGTGTATTCACTCTATATTTGGGATACAATGATGAGTAAAAATAGGCAGTGTCATTGCCCTCTGGAGCTTCTGGTCAAGTATGTTTGGGGAGTGATGGAGAAATAACCACACAAGTAAAATGTATTATCATAAACTGTGATGAGTGCTTTGAAAGAAAGATAGACAAAAATGGGGACAAAGATCTAAATATGTGTCACCTGAGGGAAAAAGAGCTCAAAGGGCCTTGGAAACAAAGAGGACACCTTATGCAAAAAAGTCCTGGGGTAGAAGGGGGCACATCTGGCTAGAAGACCGGGAAGAGGTCCAGTGTCTCTAGAGCCCAGAGAGTGAATGAGGGAAATGGTGCTAGATGTACGCTGGCGTCATAATGTACAGGGCCATTGTAATCCATGATGAGGAGGTTGGTATTTTTCTGAGGAACAAGGGAAAGCCACTGAAGCCATTCAAGGAGGAAGCGAAAGAAGAGAAAGAGAGGGAGGGAAGGAGAGAGGGAGGGAGGGAGAAAGAGAAAGAGAGAGAAAGAGAACCAATGAGATCACAATCAGATTTTCCTACTGAAAAGATTTCTCTGGCTGCAGTGCGGGAACAGGCTGGAAGGAGTGTGAGGAGACTGTGTCCTTAATGAGCAGAATGTGTACAGGTTGTATTGTCAGGATCATAACGACCCCTAGGCTGCTGCTAGTGTCCTGTGACATTGATAATTCCTGTGTGCTTCCGGGATAGGATAGAGAATAATCACCTCCTTCACATCTAGTTCATGAAACTTTTTCGGATGCTGGGATGAGGAGAAGAAAAGGAAGAGCGTGGGAACAGTGGAACCTAATGAGGGCTGAGTGAAGTGATGGACAAATGGGAACGTGGATATAGGGAGAAAAAGAAATGAGGGTAGAAGGAGAAAAGAAAATTGGGCTGACTTGTGGGAGACACAGCCAACTGACTGAACATTATCAGTTAAGCCTCCTGTGTGCTAAGTAGGCTGTGTGGAAGGGAGACAGACCTTGTACAGTGAGGGGATCGTATAACTTAAGTAAACAGAGAGATTCCAGACATCACATCTAAATATCGTAAGTCTGTGTTGTTTTCTCTGGTTTGGACCGCTGCACTGGTCTAATGATTCCCTCTGCCTTCTCTCTTGCCTTTGTAAACACTTTATGCATGGCAGCCAGAGGGAGCTTTTAAAAACACAAATCAGATTATGTCATATCCTATCTCGAAACCCTTTCGTGGCTTCCCAGTGCATTTTAGAATAAAATCCGAAGTCGTATCATGGCCTACTGAGTTTTAACATGATCAAGGCCTTGACCACACTGCCTGAGCGCCTCTCCTCCGCTCTCTCACCATGCGCCCCTACACTGGCTTTCTGTTTTGTCAGTATGGCAGGTTCCTTCGTGCTCTAGCACCTTTGTTCTTGCTGTTCCCTCTGCCTAAGACTCTGATCTTCCTCGGTCTTCTCGTGACGCAAGTGTCACCTCCTCAGAGCGGCTTTCCTTGTTCTTTACCCGCAGTTACTCCCCTTCATATGATCCTGTTCTGTTTTCTTAATAGCACATATAATCTATCTGAAGTGTTCTTACTTTGATTTCTTGTTTATTTTTAAATAGAAGCTTCATGAGGGCAGGGACCAGCTTCAAAGTATTTTCATCTGGTACAGTGCAAGGTATAATATAGGTGCTCAGTTGCATGAGTAAATGAATGATTCTCCCATAGCCAAAGTCAGTGTGCCTCCCTTAAGGAGCTCCTGGCCTTGTCAGGATTAGAACAGGGCGACAGACAGTCATTGCTTGATTACCCAAAAGCTCTCTTCTGTGCTGTCGTGTCTTTGCTCAGGTGTTCTCAGCTGGAGAATCTTTTCCCTCTTTTCCAAATTATCCCATTTGAACCTTCAAGATCTGACTTCGTATCACTATCAGAATTCATCCCTGTCTTCTCTGCTCATGACATCCACCAAGTTCTGTTACTTTTCCCACCCCTTACTTGTGGATTATACGTGTTCGTCTCTCCTGATAACCTGACAGCTCCCTTTGATGTTGAAAACCGTTATCCAAGGAATAAAATTAGAATAGACAGAATCAACACTTACTTTGTAAGCTTTCATTGGTGCTTGCCATGTGCCAGGCACTGTGTTAAGTGCTTTCAATGCACTGTTTCCTATAAGTCTCTCAATAACCCTGAGAGTTACATGCCGTTATCCTTATTTTTCAAATGAGGAAACGAAGATACAGAGAGGTTAAGCAGCTTTTTCTAATAAGTGGCAGGGCCGCCCCTCTTCAAAGGATGTGCCCTTAATCAGTCTGCCTTACTGTAGTTTTTGTGTTTGATTTCTAGACCAGTGCCTGGCTCAGAGTAAGCACTTAATAAGTGTTTGGGAAAACGCATGTGGCAAGGTGTACAAAGGATATATTAGAGTGGGAAGAGACAGGAATAAGGGGCCAGCTAGGAGGCTGTAATTTAGGATGAGCCGATGAAGGTCTGTCTTATGGAATCTTGATGAGATCTCCAGAGGTGATTATTGAAATTTTAGGAGTCAGTGAGCTCATAAAGGGGGTGGTAATGGAGGAAGATCAGAAAGCTTTAGGGGAAGCCCCTAGTTTGGACTGGAACTGGGCACATCTTCAAAGTTCTTCAGAGTTCCCCTGATGAGCACTTTCAGAACTGACCAGAAAGAAGTACTGGAGGAGAAGGTTGGAGAGGTCAGAACTATCAGCTCTTGAGTCAAGTGGCGCTGGGATCCCCAGGGAGGTTCACGGAGGGTGGCAGTGGAGGAGTGGAGGGCAAGTGAATTTGGGTACTTACCGAGGCGCTTATGTGAATGAGGCCTGCTCGGAATGGAAAATTTTGCAGAAATCTTCAGAATTACAAACGCTGGTCGTGGGTGATAATTGGGAAGCATGGCCAAGTGGAAAGAGAGTCACACTCTTATGTCTTAAGGTGGGCCTAAGACCCTGAGACAAGAGTTCCTGAAGGAGACTCGAGTGCTTGTGCCCGATGACTCCGGCTCATGGCGGAGCTCAGTAAATAATACCTGAGCGAATGAATGAATGACTCTGCAGAGGGCAGGTCAGCTTTTCTGCGGCCAGTTTATGGTAAGCAGGCAGTAAGCATTTGCTGAACATTTTTGAACAGAAGTATCAACCATAGCAGTTTCTCCTCTTACTGCATTACAGTATACAATCCTTCCTCTTCCACCCTCTCCCAACACACAATAGGTGTTCTTTCCCTAAGTGGGAAGGGGAAGCTGTGAGCATTCTTTTTACCTGGCTTAACCAGCTCTACTGGGAAACTTCAGTAGAAGTGTGGGTTGTCCTGCCAAGCAGAGAATGGAGGTCGTCTGGGGAACAATTCAGGCTGCAAATTTACTTCCTGAAATATTTGTGGATAATTGTCTTAGCTCATGGTTTGCCTTGGCAGGGTAGACAGGGCTCTCAGTCAAATCTGCACAGTAGTAACTAGGACACAGCAAAGCAACTGTGTTTATTCTAAATCTGCTGCTAGGTAACTGCAACAAATCTTAGGTAATGGGGATGTTGGTTGTTTCTTGTAAGGTAGTAACACATTTACTCTGGTTTTGGTGGTTAGAAAGCCATAATGTATGTTAGTTTCTATTGCTTCTATAACAAATTACCACAGATTTAGTGGCTTAAACAACACAGATTGATTACCTTACAATTCTGTAGTTCAGAAGTCTTACAAGATCTCAGTGGGTTAAAATTAAAGTGTTGGTGGGGCTGTGTTTCTTCCCGAGGGCTCTAGAAGAGAATCTGTTTCCTTGACTTCTTCAGCTTCTAGACGCTGCCTGCATTCCTTGGCTTGTAGCCCACGTCCTCCGTCCTCTAAGCTAGCAATATAGTGTGTCTCAGATCCTGCTTTTGGCATCATATCTCTTTCTCTGACTCTACTCTTCTGTCTCCCTTCTCCTCTTTTAGGGACCCTTGTCATTACATAGAGCCCACCAGAGAATCCAGAATAATCTCCTTATTTTAAATTCAGCTGATTAACAATCTTACTTCCTTAACAATCTGCAACCGTATTTTGTGAGTCATTAGTCTGCCTACTATAATGTATTAACTGGTAATCTCTACTAAACAGGAGTGACTCCAAGTGAGGTTCAGTAGAAGGATCCCTGAGAAACCACCACCACTTTGAAGTTTTAGGCCCACAGAAGGCTCCTGAAGAGTCAGAATAGGAAGTTCATGGATATTCAGGGGCTCATGGCCACTGAGAAGAAGCGCAGGAGCCAGTATGAAACCGCCATGCTAGTCCTCATGGAACTCTTGCTTCTTACTGTAGGGGCTGCATTCAGTGAGGGGTCAAATTGAGGTCATTAGAGAGTTGGGGTCTGTGGGCCAGATTCAGTGATGGGGTCTTCAGGGGACCGGAATTCACAGACCACTGGATGAAGAGGGGGATGGAAGCGTAAGAAGGCGGAGAACCATTGGAAGTCTTGGGGCAATTTGAGGGACAAGGTCTTGGAGCACTTAGGATTTAAGGAGGTAATAATGTGGATCTTGAGCTGTTCTCACTGTGGACATTAACCCATGATTGGATGAGAGGAGCTCTACAACACAATCAGGTTTTTTGCTTTTAGCAATATTAAAGTATAATGTTAATATAGGGAACACAGAGAAACTTGAGTTCTCCCTATCTGACTTAGCTATTGTGAGATCTTATTTATTCCTGATGTAGGACCGTTGTGAGGTTTAAGTGAGGTAATATATGGAAAGCACAATGGTAGGCATATAGTAAGTGCTCACAAATATTAGTTTCTAATACTAATTGTATTAACTCAGTTTGCTGATCAGAAACCTTGGAAGCCACTTATATTTTTTGATTTTAAAAAATTGTTTATGCCCTGGCCAGTGTGGCTCAGCTGGTTGGAGCTTCATTCCGTGACAGAAGGGTTGGTTGTTCGATTCCTGGTCAGGGTACATACCTAGGTTGCAGGTTCAATCCCCATTCCAGGTGCGTGTGATCTCTAGTCTGGGCATGTATGGGAGGCAGCCAGTCGATACCTCTCTCTCGTATCAGTATTTTTCTTTCTCCCTTCCTCTCTCTCCAAAAGACAATTAAAAAATGTCCTTGAGTAAGGATTTAAAAAAATTTTTTTAACTGGTTAAATATATTAGAACTTAATAAATGCTTGACTATTTATTATCTGGGGCAGGGGGTGCTGGGAGGGTGGAGGGGTAGGAAGATGTTATTCACAATCTCTGAAAACATTGAATCCTTAGGAAAAAAGATGACAGAGGTCTTTAGAGGTGAAATACCTGAGACTGACTTCCAGAAGGGAGGTGGCGTTGAGCCTGGCAGGTCCGCACCACCACAGGTCGAGTGGAGCAGCACAGGAGGTGTGTCAGGGAGGGGCTCAGGGTGGCCCTTGCCTGCCGCCTTCTCCCTCCCCTGCAGCCCCGGTGGCTGCTCCTAGGCGCAGGCGCCGTTATGTGAGACTCAGCCCTGCCCTGGCCTTTTAATTTGTCCACTAACTGTAAGTGAGAGCCTGGGCTGCTCCTCAGCTAGAATTCATTCATTTTTCAAGGCTCATGATGATGATTTCTCGCCCACTATGCATGTGCCTTGCAGTTTCGGTTTTTTAATGTGTATTTAACCCACTTTGTTCTTTTTATCTTATCTCATCCTTGTGATAGGCACCCAGATCAATTCACCGTTACACAGTGGGTCTTTGTCAGTGAGTTAGGAGGAAGTACAGGAAAGAGAGTTAGAAACAGAGCCTTTTCTCTAGTTCATCCTTCTTTCCCTCCTTCCTTCCCTCTGTCCTTTCTTTCCCTTTTCTCCTAAACTTATACAGCGTGGCTCCCATGAGTCTGATTTTCGTGTGAGTCATAAGCTCCCTTGAGAATCTGATGAAAGTTATGGACCCTTTCCCAAGAAAAATGCATGGTGACAATTCTCTGAAGCCCATTCAAAGAACCCTAGACATCCGTGATTAAGAAATCTTCTCTGTCATAAATAATGATGGCATCAGAGAAAATAATAGCCAGCCGGTGAGGACTCTGCAAGAACAAACCAGAGACTTGATATTTCTTTCTTTTCCTTTTTATGATTTTAAAGCAATTTCATATATACTTGAAATTTATGGAACATTTCAAACAGGTACCAAAGTAGGAAGACTTGTAAAAATGAATCGTCATGTACTCAGTGCCCTGGCTTCAACATGAACACACAACCTGTATGGATTCATCCATGCCTCTGCCCACGCTCCAAATTCCAGACATCAAATTATTTCATCAGTAAAAACTTCAGTTTGTATCGCTCAAGATTAAGGACCATTTTTTAAAATGACATAACCACCATATCACAATATTATTATTACACTTAAACATTAACAAATTCTTTACATAATCAAATATTCACTCAGTTGTTTAAATTTCTGTGAGTGCGTTATGAGTTTTTTTAAAAGTCGACTTATTTGAATCAGGATCCAAACAAGGTTCACACATTCATGTTCAAACCGATCTTTCAAATGCTCTGGCTAATGGTGTTTCCCAGCGGTTCTGTTTCCTTCGGCAAGGCAAAGAAAGTAGATGAACATTTATTTAGTGAACTTAGGCTGTGGTTAACCAATGTAAATTAAGGAAACAAACAAGTCGATTTTCCAAACTGAATTTTTCAGATAGTTGACCTTGCTCTTTACATTTTGCTTTCATAGTCTTAGAGTCAAGAAGCAATCATCCCTCCCTCTCCCCCTTCATCCACATTCCTGCTGTGTTCTATGCTGTGTTAGGTGTCTGTGAACAGTATTAAGCATCCTAATTAATTGGCCCTTGTCTTCTGGATATTACGAACCTGTGGGGAAGCCAACATGAAAAATTATTATGAGAAAATATATGATTTAAATAAAGAGTTCAGAAGCCTAATAAATATTCATTCATCAAGATTTATTGGATACTTACCACATACTGGACATTTTACCAGGTGCTGGGCACATAGTGGTGAACATAAGTACCTTACCCTCTTGGGACTTACAAGTGTGCAAGCTTCCTAAAATGGTAAGCTACAGCATTAGACTCTGGAAGAACATAAAGATGAAAGTATGTGGCTACTGCTGTCAGGAAATTCCTGATATTAATCATAAGCTAGGTGAACAAATAAGCCTAAAACAAAGTCAAGTTTTTCCACCTAAAAGTTATTCTTCAGACAGGACTTTGTGGGAGAGTCTTTACAACTTAGATGGAAGTGAAACTGACATGCTCTGGAACATTGACTCAAAGCACCTATGGTGATGAAGAGGACATTGATGTTAAAGGCGTATATGAAGATTTTGAATAAGGTTATGGATAAAATGTAGCAAGTTAATTTATTATTTTACATAGCTATAATCTTTCAGTTCTATCTATAAATATTTCAGTATGTGTAACTAAAAGATAAGGATTCTTTTTTTAATATATTTTATTGATTATGCTATCGCAGTTGTCTCTTTTTTTTTTCTTCT
>PVJD01001377.1:0-106579 GCA_004026545.1 Mormoops blainvillei | reverse complement strand
TCTTTTAACTTTACTTTATCTGGGAAGCACTTTATCTGCCCTTCCATTCTAAATGATAGCTTTGCTGGATAGAGTAATCTTGGATGTAGGTCCTTGCCTTTCATGACTTGGAATACATCTTTCCATCCCCTTCTTGCCTATAAGATTTCTTTTGAGAAATCAGCTGATAGTCTTATGGGAACTCCTTTGTAGGTAACTGTCTCCTTTTCTCTTGCTGCTTTGAAGATTCTCTCCTTATCTTTAATCTTGGGTAATGTAATGATGATATGCCTTGGTGTGTGCTTCCTTGGGTCCAACTTCTTTGTGACTTTCCAAACTTCTTAGACTTGCATGTCTATTTCCTTTGCCAGATTGGGGAAGTTCTCCATTATTTTTTTAAATAAGTTTTCAATGTCTTTTTCTTCGTCTTCTCCTGGCACCCCTATGATTCGGATGTTGGAGCATTTAAAGTTGACCGAGAGGTTCCTAAGCTTCTCCTCATTTTTTTGAATTCTTGTTTCTTCATTCTGTTTTGGTTGAATGTTTATTTCTTCTTTCTGCTCCAAATCATTGATTTGAGTCCTGGTTTCCTTCCCTTCCCTGTTGGTTCCCTGTATATTTTTCTTTATTTCACTTTGTATAGCCTTCACTTATTCCTGCATTTTGCAACCATACTCAGCCATTTCTGTGAGCGTCCAGATTACCAGTGTTTTGAACTCTGCATCTGTTAGGTTGGCTATCTCTTCGTTGCTTAGTTCTATTTTTAGATCTTTGATCTGTTCTTTCATTTGGGCCATATTTATTTTGTCTCAGAGCGCCTATTCTGTTGTGAGGGGCAGAGCCTTAGGTATTCCCCAGGGGAGGGCAACACACATCACTGCCTTGTGGTGCTGTATGTGGGGGACGGGTCAGAGAGGAAACAATGCTGCTTGCTTGGCTCTTGGCAGGCTTTCAGTTGCTTTCCTTGCTACCCACAAACAAATTGGGACCTTCTGATGCTGATTCCCAGGTGGGTGGGTTTGTGTACACTCTAAGACCCTGTGGACCTCTCAAAGGAACTATCCCATAAGGCTGGGAGTTTCTCCCGCTGTGGCAAACCCCACAGGTTTTTACTGGTAGAGGTTTTGAGACTTTCCTTTCCCTGCACTGGAACCCTGCGTTGCGGTCTTTCTCATTCCCCAGTTGTTCCATCCGGTTCATCGGCACGCAAATGCAGGTCTGCTGGGTCTGCCAGCTGCAGTCTTGCCATGCCTCCCCTCCGCCCCAGTTGCCCGTCTCCGCCCCTCCTACCAGTCTGGATGAATGTTTCTTTAACTCCTTGGTTGTCAGACTTCCATACAGTTAGATTTTCTGGCAGTTCTGGTTATTTTTGGTTTTTAAATTTGCTGTTGTCTTTCTTTTGGTTGTGCAAGGAAACAAAGTGTATCTACCCATGTCTCCATCTTGGCCAGAAGTCTCAGGATTCTTTTGTTAAAAAGATGTTATTTTTATTTATTGTTAGAGAGTAAGGGAGGGAGAACGAGAGAGAAACATCAATGTGCGAGAGGCAGCCGATTAAAGTTTCTCAAGAAACTTAGATTGGTTACCCGTCACATGCCCCCAATCTGGGGCCTGGTCTGCAACCCAGGTATGTGCCCTGACCGGGAATTGAACTGGTGACCTTTAGGTTTGCAGGACGATACCCAACCCACTGAACCACACCAGTCAGGGCAAAGATAAGGATTCTTAAAAACATAAGCACAGTACCACTTAAAGAGAAAAATAACAATTTCTTTAATATCATAAAAGATCTAGTCAAAATTTAAATTTCCAATCGTCTCAAATGTTATAACTTTTAAAAAGTTATTTAAAAAATAACTAAAATTTTTATTTCAGTTAGTTTCAATCAAGATCCAAAGTCCACACATTGTGGTTGGTTCGTTGTTTCTTTTAACCTATTGGTTTTGCCTTCCTCTCCTCTGCTTCTCTCTCCTTGCAATTATTTATTTTTAAAGAGGGAGTAGGGGAGGGTTTGTTCTATATAGTTTTGCACAGTCTGGATTTTGCTGATTGTATTCCTATGATGTTTTTCTGTGGAGCTCCGATTCATTGTATTTTCAGTAAATTCACATTTGGATTTAGAGCCTTGATCAGATTCAGGGACACTTTATTTGGTAAGATTGCCCCATGGGTGGTGATAAGGTCTCCTATTAGGAGACATATAACATCTGGTTGTCTCTCTCTTTGTGATATTAGTGGCTGTTGAAAATCAATGCAATCCATTTGGACTGCAAAGTGGCAGTGTTCTAATTGCTATTTGTTCTTTTTTATAGTAAGAAACTCCTCTCATTTCCTTTATGGTACAATACATATAGGAAAACCGAGATTAATATTTACTAGTTTTCAAAGCAATGGGTTAGTTTATTAGCATTATCTTCCAATGTTGACCAATTATTTAATTTTTAAAGTGACATTGTGAATGCATGGATATTTGATAAATTCAATCTGTTGCAGTATTACCCTTATTGATACTCAAATTGCCCTATTTTTGGCAAGGGACCTCTTTTAAGTTGGCTACTGAATCCTTTTGACAAAACCCTAGTTGAGTGCCTCTTAATAGAAAATGGTACTTTAAGAGACCACAATCTACGTGCTAATGATACTCATTGCTACTGGCCGACCATTTGTTTCTAGGGCTTTTGAGTGGGCAGGGCTAGAAAATACAAATTTAAAAACATTTTCAGATAAAGATACATCATATATTCTTGTTGATATTTCCCATTCAAATTCAGGACTGCATTGGTTTTTACTTCTATCTTACAACTAACTGTATCTCCTTTTACCCCTGTGGAGAATCCCAGTTCTCAGTCACATTCAGAGTGACAGAAAAAGTTCACATAATTTTTCATTTGTTTTATCTCATGATACACAGCAGTCTTAGAACAATAATACCAGCACTACAACCAACAATATGATAACTAAAAAGCAGCTTAAGACCTCTTTCAATTCTTTTTGTCCTTAGGGTATACGTCACTAAGGATGCTCAATTTATTATGTTTTAAAGCTACTTTGAATAATTTCTCTTGGAATAGTTATGCCATCATTTGGTATTTGTTTTCATTTTTTTAATTTTTGGGAATTGCTTTTTAAATTTTAAATTTTGTTTTAAAATTATGTAATATATTGATAAAGTAGGGGTATTCAAAGAAGTTCAGTTTCTATCCTTGTCTCTTTTCCTCTATACCCTCTCTCCCTCTATAGATAACTATTTAAAAACATCTTTTATGGCTTATTCTTCCCTTATATGTTTTTAAGTATAAGTAGATGCTTATGGTCCAAAACCCTTTCTTAGACAAAAATTATACAGTTTTCTCCACATTACTTTTTAAACTTAATACTATATCTTGGAGATTATTCCATAGTAGTAATAATATATACTTTTAAATATACCTATAAAACTAAATAAATACTGTAAACAGACATTTGAATATTTCATCTACTTCCTTAAAAGTTTATTCAAATTGACCTCTAAAACATTTTTTGAATCTTTTTTTAAGAAAAATTGATTGTTTTATATTCAGGGTTGCCTTATTTGGGGCATAGATGATAACTACAGAATAGTAAAATTAGAACAGTATACCGGAAATCTGAGAAGAATCTGGAAGTGGCGGTGAGGATGTGCCGTGCTGGAGAGCTGGGGAAGGGGCACGATGGGTGACCGGACAGGGTGAGCAAAAGCATGAAGGTGGGAATGTGCACGGCGCCTGTGGGGTCGGAGAGCCTGGCAGGAGCTGCAGGTCGGGTAAGGGAGATGGACTAGCAGGGAAACAGGGTAAGATGTTTTTGGAAATAATTCAGGGTATGGTGAAGGTCTTGCTAAGATAGGTGCCATTATATTCACTCTTTTAACAAAGATTTATTGAGCACCTACTATGTGAAAACCTGTGCAGAGTTCTGGGGGAACGGTGAGGAAGACAGATATGGTCCCTCCCCTAAGGAGCTGAGACATTTCATTACTAAGAAGTACAGTGTGCTATGAGGGCATAAACATGGGGGCACCTAGCTTAGTTTAGAAGAGGGGTAGTCAGGGAAGGCTTCCAAGGAAGTGCATTTAGGCTGAGATCTATGAGATGCTGAGTAAGTACAAGTTGTCAGTGGCGGAGGTGCGGGCAGTAGACAGAGGGTGATAGCTCTAGGCAGAGGAGCAGCATTCAGGGAAGAAAGTGAGTGTGGTTCCAGAACTGAAAAAAAATATTTAGTGTGACTCAAAGTGTTGGAGAGTGTGGAATAGAGTGGATGTGAAATGAGAGTGAATTTGAGGGTAATTGCAAAGGAGGTCTTGATAGGAAAAGAGAACACTTTCCCTGAAGGCATATAATAGGCACTCTGTGTATGGAATGGATGAATAAATACATTTGAAATTTCAAATGTGGTCTAAGAAATGATGATGCCACAGATAGGACTAAGTGAATGAGCACAGACTGCTAGCTTTGGAAGGAAGATTCATTTGGTTTTAGACACATGAGTCTTAAGCTGTGGCATTTCAGTGGTTTGTCAAATACTGAACCACGCCATTTCAGGCTGCTGTTGAAATTGTAATACTTAAGTGAGGGAAACAGAGGTAGACCACTTCCCCTTGGGAATTATTTTTAGAGGAAGAGGATGAGCCTTGGGATGAGACAGAGAAGATTTAGACGGAAGCAGGATGGAGAATTTCAAGGACAGAGTGTTAAACAGGCTCAAATGCTGCAGAGGTCAAGGAGACCGATTTATATCAAATGAGACAATGTGGTTGACAGCACTTACAAAATGCCAGTATGTCACACGGATGGATAGATGGAGTGTGGAGGTGAAAAGGCATGAGTTCTGCAGTCATAAGACTTGGGCTCAGTCCTAGCTCTGCCTTTTACCCCACTTGTGACCTTGGGCAATAATTATTTAATGTTCTCTGAGCTTCAGGCTGCTCATTTATAAAATGCGAAAGAGAATGGCTGCCATGGTTTGCATGTCAAAGTTATTGTGAGGTTCAAATTTTTAAAAATGTATAAACCATTGTGTTTTTCTTCCGAGTGTTGTATAAAGAGTCTGGCACGTGGTACTTAATTGAATGAATGAATGTGTGGGTATTAATGTGACTACTTATTTATGTTTTAACAGAGACCAGATGAAGAAGCTGTGGTGGATCAGGGTGGGACCAGTACAATTCTCAACATTCACTATGAGAAAGAAGAACTGGAAGGTAAGAACTGCTGTTCTATGTAATGGGGACAATTAGTGAGAGGCAGCCTGGTGGGGGAGGAATGGCTTTGTCATCGGGAGACCCGGGTTTGAATCCTAACTCTCACTAGTTGTAAGACCTTGGGAGGAAATCACTTAATTTCCTTTAGCCTTAATTTCTTTGTCTGTTATCCCTATAAATAGGGATAATATTACCTGTCTTACTATTAGGATCTAATAGACAGCATGTGAGACAGTGCTTTGAGCACTGTGAAGTCCAATATAGATATTAATAAATGACCTATTCCATGCGAATGTGAAGTACTCAGATCAGTTTATTGATTCTTGACAACTGCTTAGAAATATAAATATATACAAAATTTTAAAAGAAAAAAATATAAATTTTTAAAACTCAGTCTGGCCATAAAACCCTCTTTTTATCCCATTTCTAATGTTTGCTCTTCCGTTCTAGCTAAACCTATTTCTGCCTGGTGTTTTCATCTAAACAAGAAAGGGAAAACATGTGCATACCTATAACATATTCTTTAAGAGTTCACAGCACAGAGTTATATAAAAATCCAACTAAAGTGGACAGAAAGAATCATTTCTATTGACCTGCTATTTGTAGTTTACCTTGTTAAGGTGTTTCTTCCTTTCTCTCCTGCCCCACCCCTAGCTCCCCACGTGACCACTGTGTGGCGTCCTTCTGCTTCCCTTTTTCCTGTGGGGCCTAGTTTCCTGGTAAATGGTGATGCTCAGTTTTATTAGAGAAAGGCTCCTGTCTAGTATGGCTTTAATGAGAACCCACATTTGGCTCAAAAACCTTTGTGAACTCTGCACCATCCCCTGAAATTTGAAGGCTATGATACAGCAACTTTCTAATGACTGGGACAGCATGTGAAAAATTCTCTCTGTACTGCTTGTTCCCATGACTTTTTTGTACAGTCCCTAGAGAAAACTTGTCCTTTGGATGGGGAGAGTGAAAGCTGTAGAGGCTGACTCAGCCTCTGGATCTGTTACCACGAGAACTTATGTGGGTGGCTCTGTGTAGGTCAGTGGAGTTTGGATCAAGGACAGTTTTCCAAGTTATTTTAACCAGATGGAAGAGCCAAGGTGGGTTTCAGCAGGTGGGAGAAGGAAAGGGTGTGTGGGGGTGGAAGGCTAACATTTGTTGAATGACCCGTGGGAGTTAGGCATTTGAGCAGGGTCTTTGTATAAGTTTTAAAAATCTCAACAACCAGGGAAGGTAGATTTTATCCGTTTTTTTTTTTTTTTTTTAGGGGAAAGTGCTCATGGTCATCTAGCCCAGTAATTTTTGACCTTTTTCATCTCATGACGCACATAAAATAATTACTAAAATTCTGTGGCACCCCGCCCTAGCTGAGTGGCTCAGTTGGTTGGAGTGTTGTCCTATACACCAAAAGGATGCAGGTTTGATACCCGGTCAGGGCACATACATAGGTGGTGGGTTTGATTCCCATTTGGGGCACTTATGGAGGGCAACCAGTTGATGTTTCTCCCTCACATCGATCTCTCTCTCTCTCTCAAATCAATTAAAAAATTAAAATTCTGCAGCACAGCAAAAAGTATATTTTTTGCCTATCTAACAAAAGGTAGGTATAATTTTGATTCATTCACACCAAACAGCTATTGCGTTGGCTGTCATTATTTTTTTACTTGACAGTCTAAGGGAAAAGAGGTCAGTGCCCCTGACTAAATAGTCAGATGTTGCATGTTTTAGAAATTCCTGTGGCACACCGGTTGAAAATTACTGATTTAGCCTAACGGCAGGTGAGACTAGGATGAAAGTTTGTTTTTTTGACTCTGCCACACTGCCTGCAAGGAAGGACAGTATCCAGCATCGATCACTTCACCTCAACATCTTGCTCCATTATGTAAACATTTTAATAGATTGCCCACCTCCCTCCCGCCCTGTTGCCCCTACCCTCTCATTGCTCCCTGGGTGTGATGTTGCTCTCAGTTTAGTTGTTTGGGCCACTACACCTTTGTTCTCAGCAAGGAGGTAACCATTTACAAACACTCTTGACAACTTGGGAGTAGAATATAAACTTGGGCAAACTCTCTTGAATCCTAAGGACTGTGTTTCATTCACAGGGAGCAGCTGAGTAATTGGCAGTAGGAGCAGCTTCTTATGATGACATCATCTATTCTTTATGCATTCTCCATTTTGCCATAAAAGATAGCCATCTATGATGATGTCATTACTGGGGAGTAGTGTGTTGGGAAATGGTCCTTTATATTTACCTTTTTGAAAGCTGGAATCTTATTTACGTTAGCACTGCCTTAAAAAAAGCACTTCAGGCAAATGGAGGACAAATGGTACCTACTTCTCAGGCCTCCTGATACGGTCCTAGAGCAGCTCTCAGAGAGAAGAGGAATTTGCTGTAGGGCTGGCCGTGCCGTGGGCTCTACCCTGACTCACTCTGAAGGCAGCTTTAGGACTCAGTGAGGCTGCACCCAGGGCGGCATCATCTCTTGAAGGTGTGTGATAAAATCAGTCTCACTTTGATGGGAGAGTGAATTATGTTCTGATTTGATCTGTATGCCATGACACAGAGTTTCGTGGCTGCGGATAGATACCTGATCTTCCTTCCTCTTTATTCCACACCGTCTACTGCACATGACCTAAACCATTTCCATTTTCAGAGCTAGACTTTTGTAAATGTGGGTCATTTGTATAAGCTGATTCCATCAGTAGGACATAGTGTATTAAACCATGACATTGCCTTTTTTTTTTAATCTATGGCAGAGTCGAAAGCAAACATTAGAACTGACTTCTACGGATAAACTCATGAAGAACAATAGTGCACGATGTGCTTCAGTGGACTCTCCCAGTCCCAGAGGAACACAGAACAGTTGCTTTAGAGTAATGGATTTTTCCATTTTTTCTGGCAGATCATTATTCCTGATTAACTACTAGATATATGAATCCTAGAGACGTTTAGTGCCTTATAATACATTTTAAACAAATGTGTAAGAGTCATTTGGTCCTATTTATAAGTGTTTTTTAACAAAGGCGTGCATCTGCTCCACATGTTAGATTCCCTTCTGTGGTTATTGACTTTGAGTCAACCTGTAGCCCAGGGGAGTGGAACACCTTTTGTGTGTGCTAATGAGTTCTGTCTGCACTCTCGGTAAACAGCGAGCATCAGATGGTAAATCCAGTCTCCATCTGCAGCGTGGGTCCCACCTGTGATTTCTGTCCTGCTCCACAAGATTCGGTCCCAGTGGCTGGGTGGCTCAGTATCATTTTTAAAAAATACACTGTTTTATCTTTCCCACAAGGTTTACTAAATGAATGCTTGTATTTGAATACAGATAGCCCTTAAAGAATAGATTTGGCAATGACTAGACAAAAGAATGGAGAATTAGATGGGAAGCAGGTGAAGTTTGAGTGAACTGATAGGTAGATGAGGGAGATGAAGATTAGTGGGTAGGAGAGCAGTTGAATGCCCAGGAGAGTGACCACATGATTAGTTTAGTGAAGTCACCATGCTGCCGGAAACCGGTTAGATGGACTGGATTTTATTGGTGCTATATTCATTTCCTAGTGTCCATTTGTCATTATTCCTGATGACTTCACTCAGAAAATCCAAGTTTCTGCTTCAGAGTCCCCAGCCTAGAAACTTATGCCGAATTTTCTGATAGCTGCTTAGCTCTGACCTCTGCTGGGGCTTGTTTTTATTAATGCTTATCTCGCCGGTGTTTTCAAAGGGCAGGCACTGTGGTTGGCTAATATTTGTGAGAACTGATTAGACCAAAAGACTTCTTAGAGAAGGGAGAGCCTTCTTTCTCTAAGACTTAAGCTTTACCTCCTTACAGAGCCATCAAAGGCATCTCTCTGTAGGATGTCTTCCCCCATTATGCCACAGATCTGCATAGTGGGAATTTAAATATCAAATAAAAGCATACATTATTTACTCAACAAACATTTAATGAGGCCCTTTTATAATCTCTTTTTGCAGCAATAAGTAAGGATAGTGAGAAAAATTAAATCATCACAACTTCTTTAAAGAAGGCCTTAGCCCAAGCCTTTCCTGGGCCTTGAGCATTAGAACCTGGACTCGCCATCACCTGGACAAGGGCCTGAGAGGTCATTTGGTCCAAGCTCCTTGTTTTACTTTAATAGTATCAGTGAAATGTAGTTAAAATGAAATAATACTAGCCATATACCAGCCACGAGCCCAGTGGAAGTATTTGCAGTGTGCTTAAAGAGAAGGGGAGGCCCTAGCCTGGCCAGTTACCTTCTGGGGGATTTGCTGGGAAGAGGAAGCACGTGGCTGGGATGGCTCTATTGAAGGACTGAAAGTACCCCTCAGACTGTTCTCCACCTAAGTCCAGCTCTACCTGGACACACCTGATTTTATATCATATGGGTCACTATTTTAGGGGGTGATTGAAGCGATTCTCCAGGATCTAGTTAGGCTTTTCATAGCCCACGGGTTCTTCATGATCTGCCCATATCCGTCTCTCTAACCTTTTCCCTCCTCTCTTTTCCTCTTTCACCTTGCTCTGGCTGTCCCGTTGCCTTGGAACCAGCCCCCCGCATTGCTCCCATAGCGCCTCTGCACTTGATCTTCCCTCTTCCTGGAATTCTCTTCTCCTGGGTCCTCTCATGGCCTCTCCTTCTCATCACTAGGCTACCTCTTCTAATCATCTTAGCTCAAGCCTCCCTTCTCCCTCCTACCCCTACCACAGACACTCTAGCATTTTACCATATTTTATTCATAATAATTATCAATAGTTGAAATAATGTTTTTGTTTGTAAGATTTCTGTCTTCCCCAACTGGAGTATGTATCTTTTTTTTTTCCATCTTTTGGTATATTTTATTGATTATGCTATTACAGTTGTCTCATTTTTTTCTCCCTTTTATCCCCTCCGCCCTACACCCCATCCCATCATCCACACGTCAACATTTTCCCACCACCACTTTCCCCAGCCCCACCCCTCTCCACTTCCCACGC
The DNA here is from genome assembly GCA_004026545.1 of Mormoops blainvillei. Lineage (NCBI taxonomy): Eukaryota > Metazoa > Chordata > Mammalia > Chiroptera > Mormoopidae > Mormoops > Mormoops blainvillei. Next base: position 96,418 of record PVJD01001377.1, on the reverse strand, counting down.
TCAATCCTTCCCCCATTTGGCTTTGTCTATGGGTCATTTCTGCATGTTCCTTGATGACCCTTCCCCCCCTTTTCTCCTGTTATCCCCCTCTCTCCTCCCCTCTGGTTACTGTCAGTTTGTTTTTTATTTCAATGTTGCTGGTTATATTTTGCTTGCTTGTTTATCTTGTTGATTAGGTTCCACTTATAGGTGAGATCATATGGTATCTGTCTTTCACCGCCTGGGTTATTTCACTCAGCATGATGCTCTCCAGTTCCATCCACACTGTTGCGAAGGGTAGCCCCTCTTTCTTCCTTTCTGCCGCATAGTATTCCGTTGTGTAAATGTACCATAGTTTTTTATCCACTCATTCACTGTTGGGCATTTAGGTTGCTTCCAATTCTTGGCTATTGTAAATTGTGCTGCTATGAACATTGGGGTGCATAGATTCTTTTGAATTGGTGTTTCAGGATTCTTAGGGTATAATCCCAGCAGTGGAATTGCTGGGTCAAAAGGCAGTTCCATTTTTAGTTTTTTGAGGAAATTCCAAACTGTTTTCCACAGTGACTGCACCAGTCTACATTCCCACCACCAGTGCACTAGGGTTCCCTTTTCTCCACATCCACGGCAGCACTTGTTGCTTGTTGATTTGTTAATGATGGCCATTCTGGCTGGGGCGAGGTGGTATCTTATTGTGGTTTTAATTTGTATCTCTCTGATGGCTAGTGATGCTGAGCATCCTTTCATGTGTCTCTGGCCCCAATGTATGTCCTCCTTGGAGCAGTACCTGTTCAGGTCCTTTGTCTATTTTTTAATTGGGTTGTTTGTCTCCCTAGAGTGGAGTTATGTGAGTTCTTTCTATATTTTGGAGATCAAACCCTTGTCCGAGGTATCATTAGCAAATATATTTTCCCATATGGTTGGTTCCCTTTTCATTTTACTGATGTTTTCTTTAGCCGTGCAGAATCTTCTTATTTTGTTGAAGTCCCATTTGTTTATTCTTTTTTTTATGTTCCTTGCTCTAGGGGACATATTGGTGAAAATATTGCTGTATAGAATATTTGAGATTTTCCTGCCTGTGTTCTCCTCTAGGACTTTTATGGTGCTGCAACTTATATTTAAGTTTTTTATCCATCTTGAGTTGATTTTTGTGTGTGGTGTAAGTTGGTGGTTGAATTTCATTTTTTTGCATGTAACTATCCATATCTCCCAACCCATTTGTTGAAGAGGCTATTTTTACTCCATTTAATGCTTCTCTTTTGTCGAATATTAATTGACCGTAGAGACATGGGTTTATTTCTGGGCTCTCTGTTCTGTTCCATTGATGTATGTGTCTGTTCTTATGCCAGTACCAGATTGTTTTTATTATGGTGACCTTAGAGTATAGTTTGATGTCAGGTATTGTGATCCCTCCGACTTTGTTCTTCTTTCTCAAAATTGCTGCAGCTATTCGGGGTCATTTATGGGTCCATATAAATTTTTGAAATGTTTGTTCTATATCTGTGAAATATGTCATTGGTATTTTAATAGGGATTGCATTGAATCTATAACTTGCTTTGGGTAGTATGGACATTTTTATGATGTTAATTCTTCCAATCCATGAACATGGTATATGCTTTCATATATTTGTGTCTTCCTTAATTTCTTCCTTCAGTGTTGTGTAGTTTTCTGAGTACAAGTCTTTAACCTCCTTGGTTAAGTTTGTTCCTAGGTACTTTATTTTTCTTGTTGCTATAGTAAATGGGATTTTTTTCCTGATTTCTGATTCTGATATTTCATTGTTGGTGTACAAAAATGCCTTTAATTTCTGAATATTGACTTTGTATCCTGCTGTTTTGCCATATTCACTTATTAGGTCAAGCAGTTTTGGGGTGGAGTCTATAGGGTTTTCTATCTATACTACCACGTCATCTGCAAACAATGACAGTTTTACTTCCTCCTTTCCAGTTTGGATGCCTTTTATTTCTTTTTCTTGTCTGATGGCTGTGGCTAGGACTTCTAATACTATGTTGAATAGAAGTGGTGGAAGCGGACATCCTTGTCTTGTTCCCAGTCTTAGTGGGAAAGCTTTTAGCTTTTGCCCATTCAATATAATGTTGGATGTAGGTTTCTCGTATATAGCCTTTATTATGTTGAAGTATGCCCCCTTTATTTACACTTTGCTGGGTGTTTTTATCATAGGTGGGTGCTGTATGTTATCAAATGCTTTTTCCACATCTATTGATATGATCATGTGATTTTTGTCTTTCCTTTTGTTCATGTGATGTATTGTTTATTGATTTGTGAATATTGTACCATCTTTGCATCCCTGGGATGAATCCCACTTGATTATGGTGGATGATCTTTTTAATGTATTGCTGGATGCTGTTGGCTAATATGTTGTTGAGGACTTTAGTGTCTATGTTCATCAGCAATATTGGCTGGTAGTTTTCTGTCTTTGTTGCGTCGTTATCTGGTTTTGGGATTAGGATGATGCTGGCCTCATAAAAAGAGTTTGGGAGTCTTCCATCTTCTTGAATTTTTTGGAATAGTCTGAGAAAGACAGGGGTTAGCCCTTCTTTAAATGTTTTGTAAAATTCTCCTGTGAAACCATCTGGTCCAGGGCTTTTGTGTGCCTGGAGTTTTTTGATTACTGCTTCAGTTTCACCAGCTGTTATCAGTCTTTTCAGGCTTTCTGCTTCTTCTTCATGCAGTTTTGGAAGATAATATTTTTCTAGAAATTTGTCCATTTCACCCAGGTTTTCAAATTTCTTGGCATAAAGTTGTTTGTAGTAATTTCTTACAATCCTTTGTATTTCTGTGGTATCAGTTGTAATTTCTCCTCTTTCATTTCTGATTTTATTTATCTACATCTTCTCCCTTTTTTTCTTGATGAGTCAGCTTAAAGGCTTATCAGTTTTGTTTATCTTTTCAGAGAACCAGCTCCTGGATTTATTGATCCTTGGAATTGTTCTTTTAGCCTCTATGTTGTTCAATTCTGCTCTGATCTTGATTATTTCCTTCCTTCTGCTCACTCTGGGCTTTGTTTGTTGTTGTTTTTCCAGTTCTTGTAGACACAGGGTTAGGTTGTTCATGTGAAATGTTTCTATCTTTTTTAGGTAGGCCTGTATGTCTATGAACTTCCTTCTCAGAACTGCCTTCACTGTGTCCCATAGGTTTTGGACTGTTGTATGTTCATTTTCATTTGTTTCCAGAAACTTTTTGATTTCTTCTTAGATCTCATTATTGACCCATTCATTATTTAATAGCATGCTATTCTGTCTCCATGAGTTTGAATGTTTTCAAGTTTTTTCCTTGAGGTTGGTTTCTAGTTTTAAGCCCTTGTGGTCTGAGAAAAAGCTTGATATGATTTCAGTTTCCTTGAATGAGTTGAGGTTTATTTTGTGTCCTATCATGTGGTCTATCTTTGAAAATTTTCCTTGTGCATTTGAAAAGAATGTGTAGTTTGCGTCTTTGGGATGAAAGGTTCTATATATATCAGTTAGGTCCATTTGATCTAATGCATCATTCAGTTCCACAATATCCTTGTTGACATTTGTTTGGATGATCCATTGTTGACAGTGGGGTGTTAAAATCCCCTACTATAAGTGTGTTGCTGTCTGTATCTTTTTGAAGTCCTCCAGGATTTTCCTTATATATTTGGGTGCTCCTATGTTGGGTGCATAGTTTTACAATGTTTATGTCTTCTCAGTGGATTCTTCCTTTGAGTATTATGAAGTGTCCTTCTGTGTCTCTTTTTATGGCCTTTGTTTTGAAGTCTATTTTGTCTGATATAAGTATTGCTACCCTGGCTTTTTTTTCCTGTCCATTTGTTTGGAATATTTTTTTCAACCCTTTACTTTCAGTCTATGTAGGTCTTTTGTTCTGAGGTGGGTCTCTTGTAGGCAGCGTATGTGTGGGTTCTGTTTTCTTATCCATTCAGCTACTCTGTCTTTTAACTGGAGCATTTAATCCATTTGCATTTCAAGTTATTATTGATAGGTACTTACTCATTTTTTCCCTTTGTACTTGTGTTCCTCTGTCTCTCACTCTTTTTCTTCATCTTCTTAAAGCAGTCCCTTTAGCATACCTTACAATACTGGTTTGCTAGAGGTTCTCTTAACCTTTTGTTGTCTGGGAAACTTCTTATTTTGCCTTCTATTTTAATTGAGAGCCTTGCTGGGTAGAGTAGTCTTGGTTGCAGGCCTTTGCTTTTCATTACTCAGAATATTTCTTGCCATTATCTTCTGGCTTATAGTGTTTCTGTGGAGAAGTCAGATGCTAGCCTTATCAGGGTTCCCTTGTATGTTACTTCCTGTTTCTCCCTTGCTGCCTTTAAGATTCTCTCTTTGTCTTTGATATCTGCCATTTTAATTATGATGTGTCTTGGAGTGGTTCTCTTTGGGTTCCTCCTGATTGGGACCCTCTGTCCTTCCTGGACTTGTGTGACTTTTTCTCTCCTCAAATTGGGGAAGTTTCACATCATTACTTTTTCAAAGGGGTTTTCTATCCCTTGCTCCTCTTCTCCTTCTGGTATTCCTGTTATATGGATATTATTACGTTTCATGTTGTCCTGCATTTCCCTTAACCCTTCTTTGTTCTTTTTGAGCCTTTTTTCATTTTCTTGCTCTTTCTGGGAGTTTTTTTTCTACCAGTCCTCCAGCTTGCTGATATAGTCCTCTGCCTCAACTAGCCTGCTTTTGATTCCTTCTACTGTGTTCTTCAATTCAGAAATTGTATTCTTCATTTCCTTTTTGTTCTTGTTGATAGTTTCTTTGTCCTTTGTCATCCTCATATAGTTTGCAGTAAGTTCCTCGTAGTTTCCCTGTATTTTTTTGTAATTCTTGCTGAGCTCATTGAGTTCATTGAGTTTCCTTCTAACCATTGTTTTGAACTCAGAATCTGATAGTTTATTTGCCTCTGTTTCATTTAGTAGTCTTTATGGGGATTCCTCCTTTCCTTTCGATTGGGGGTTGTTTCTTTGTCTTCCCATTATTTGGCTGCCGGAGCAAAACCACAAAGCCCAGGAAACAAAACCCATGACCGCAATCCCACTATTGACATCAAATGAACCAGTATTAGTAAGGCTGTAAAGAGATTAAGACTATTATAAGAAAGGAGAGAAATAAACTATAGTATAAAATCTAGTGACTTAAAATGCACCAACTTGATGGACAAGAAATGATTGTTAAAAAGATACATAGTAAAGAAAATATTGCAGTTCATGGAGAAGACCATAGTGGATTTCGTCTCGGTAGCCTCTAGTATTTACCGCTGCTTATTCTTTCTGGATCTGCCTCTGGTGATATCAGATGTTGACCCCGTCTAACCTTAGGCAGTCTGTTCGAGACTTCCTAGGATCTACTATCTGTGGCTGCCTTCCTCCGTTGCTAATCTAGCCACTCTGCGCTCAGCAGTCAGGCTTCAGCACCATAGGGTCGGGCAGAGTCCCTCCTGGGGTTGGGGCTAATGTTTCCCCTCAGGCTGCTGCTGCTGGGGTGGGGGATGGTCTGTGTGAACTCGATGGCTGCTGCCTTATGGGAGATGACTCAGCACCGGGATCCCAGAGGCTACTCATTCAGTTCTCTCCCCAAAGTCTCCGTCCCCAGTCTCTCCTCAAGCACTTCTAGTCCACTCTGCTCCCCACCCCCCTTGCAGGGATCTACTGTCTCTGGCTGCCACTCTGCACTCAGCAGTCAGGCTTAAGCACCACAGGGCCAGAGCAGAATCACTCTTAGGGGTGGAACTATTGTTTCCTCTCAGGCTGCAGCCACTCAGGGAAGTGGTCTGCCTGAGCAAGATGGCTGCTGTGGCGTGGGGGATGACTCAGCACTGGGATCCCTGCGGTCGCCCTCCCAGTTCTCTCCCCAAAACCTCCGTCCCCCTTCTACCCCCCGACATCTCCAGGCCACTCTGCCCCCAGCTCTGCTGGAGCCCAGGGTAAGTGGCTGCAGATGAAAATATATGTGTTGGCCCTTTAAACGGCTCTTTCAGTCTCTAGCCTCCTGTCTCTGGCAGAGAGCAGCCCTGCTGCTTTTCGCACCTGGTTGTTATCTGTGTACTTTTTGGGCTCTGGTGCTATAGGCTGGGGATCCCCCCTTATGGTTTAGACCCCGCTCTTCTCGGGGGGGGGGGGGATCCAACTGGCTGCTTAAATATCCCTCTGGCATTGCCGCCTGAGGGTGCCCAGCCAGCCTTCTAGAATCTCCACTGCACTCCTTACCAGTCCGGTTGTGCTGAACTGATTCTTCTGTCTGTCCGAGGTTATAAGGCTTCTCTCTTGCTCTTGTTCAGTTGTTTGTTCCAAGTGATTTCTCCACAATTTAGTTATAATTCCAGATTGGTCCTGGGAGGAGGTCAGTGTGACGTCCATTCACTCTTCCACCCTAGAGTATATGTCTTGAGGACAGGGATTTTGTGCTGTATCCTCAGCCCTTTGGACAGGACATGGCACCATTTGATAACTGCAGCCTGGGTTGATCTCAGTGGTGTACAAGTGGTGTACCACAAGTGGTGTACCACAAGGACCTAATTAAATACTGTAGTCGGACATTATTAGGTCGCAGATAGTATTTTATTAAGATGGCATTCAATTTAATCAGTTTTATACTTTATAGTTTTCACTGGTAATGTAAGAAGTCTGAAATCCCACATCTTAGCAAATGGCCTCTTTTGACTGTATAGTTCTGTTTCAATGAAGTTACAAGATGGCTACATTATGTATAGAAATACGTCTGTCAAAAATGTCCTGATATATATATAAGTCAACAGGACTGTCCTGATAGGAAGTGGATAAGAGGTGTGATTCTACCAGATACTAAATATTTTATCCTGCCTGCTTCTCAACACTCTAACTAATCTCTGATCATCTTCCAATCTTATCCTCACTGTTTCTTTTTTATTTTGCTTTATCACTTTGGATATCGAAAGGCAGAGGAGGACAAAGAAAATGAGTAAGAAATAAAGAAGTAAGTCTAGTAAGTCTTCCTGGATTAAGCTTTCAGTGATCGGGTTGGCTAGGATTTTCTCAATCCTCTCACGCCCTGGTGAGTGTTTCATCCACCCCAAACACGTTCACTTTGGTTACTCGTTCCTTTTGTGGCTCCCTTTGAATTAGAGGCCTTCTTAGGTCATATTTTGTTCTCCTGAGGAGGCTTAAGGGTTTATATTCCTAGTGGAGGCACTTGGGATATAGTCTGTTTTCTCCATAAATGCAGGGATGACCATGTATTAGACACTGTGCTTTGCTGTGTGAGGGATTCCAAGAGGAAGAAGGTCTGATCTGGGACCTTGAGGAGCTTGCAAGTGAATAGTGGGAGATAACACTGAGAGAGACTTAACTTTAATGGAAGATGTAAAATTAGCCCCTAAGAGAATGCTAGCCGAGGACTCTGGGCATTTAGAGGAAAGAGGTGGCACATCTGATCAGGGAGATCGGAAATAATACCAAGTGGGAAGGTGCATTGCAGTGAATTTTGAAAGAGTGAGCCAAGTTAGTGTCCTGAAAGTGTCGGCACATTTGTGTAAGAGCAGTTTGGTTTAGGTAGAAGAAAGAGTATGACATGATGGTGGGTGTAGCAGTCAAGGTCATGAGGAGGAGACAGAGTCAAAACCAAGTCATTCTGTTGCTAAGGTAGATGCAGAAGGTATACATCTCTGTATATTTTCCCCCAGAACATTTATTCGCTGTGAGTGTGTGTAGGATTTTCACTTGTCTCTCTTGAGCTGGTCACTCAGTTCTTTCAGAGGTCTTTCCCTTAATTTTTTCTTTTTTATCGAGTGTATAATTTGTCCTAGAGGAAGGAAAAGACTAGAAAGGAGGCTGGGACCCCGAGCCGGCGGAGCCCGACGGGTGCTGACTGTGTGGGAGTGAGCAGTGACCAGAGCAGCGCTCTGAAGGACTGGCTTGTGGGATTGAACTGGTGCTGTGGTCAAAGTGGGAGGAGAGAAAGGCTTCACATCTCCAACCTATAGGGCGTTGCCATGAGGGGCAAGGAGTCGGGCTGGAAATCTAAGGCAGCCCTGAGGCTTTGAGCCTGGAGCGTCGCGAGAGCGGCAGTGCCGTGAATAGAAGCATAAAGAGCAGGAGCCTGGTTTGAGGTGGAGGGTGGCGGTTTGCTTTGGGACACAGTTGCATCATTGTAGATAAAGATTTGGGGGCCGTTTGTAGACGTGAGCTTTGAAATTGGGGAAGCGAATATCATTACGGAAAGAGAAGAGTCAAGGAGGGAAAGCTGGGGAGCCTTCCTGCGGTGGATTACGGGACTGTGGGAGCGTGAAGCGGCACAGTGAGAGGAGTGCAAGGGAATGGGGTGGCGGGCAGTGGGCCGGGAGCCACGGCGACCTGGCCCACCAAGGGAGGGCCTGGCCAAGGGGTTTGGATACTGCATGGAAAGTGGTGGGCTCTCAAGGAAGCCTTAAATGAACTGAGAGAGACATAAGATGATAGAGGTTTGGTGATAGAGGTTAGGTGGTCTTTGGTGTCCCTAAGGGGGCAGTTTCACTGGAGAGTGGTTACATGCAGAGGCTGTGGAACAAGGAGGTGGTGAGGAAAGGGAGCGAGGTTGGCAGACTGTTCTTGAAAGTGGTTTGATGGAGAAGGGAAGAGGACCAGGCAGAAACTTGGGAGAGCAGCAGTGCGTTGGGAAAGTTTCTTTTTAAGATAAGAGAGACCTGAGCACATGTGTAGTCAGGAGAAACCCGTGGAAGGGATGGATGGAAAGGAGAGATGGAGGATAAACAGTGGAGCAGGACTCCAGAGGGGTGGGAGGCAGTGCTCATTAGCCTGGAAAAGAGAAGAAGCTGGGGGAGGAAAGTGAGCCAGGCTGAAGTAGAGGGACTCACTGTATGTGAGAGGGCCTGTGTTTTTTTGTTCGAACATGAAGCAAGGTCACCTGCTCAGAGGGTGGAAATGTTTAGGGGGCTGTGGATTTGAAGCCAGTAACTAATGACTGAAATAACTTTTCTGACGGAAGCTGCCGGGAGTCAGCGTGAGATGGAGAGTGCTGAGCAGCAGTCCCTGGGCAGAAGTGGGGGAAGACCATGGCTCCGTTCGTCGGGGCGGGAGCATCCTGGGAGCTTCTGATCCTGGACTCCAGGCTGGGCAGGAAGGCAAGGGAAGCCAGGTGGAGGTGACAGAGGCCTGAAGTCATGAACGGAACAAAATAAGGTTTATAGAAGGAATGAGTAAGGAAAGGAGGAACTGGAGAGGAATGCTATTGGATCATTCTTTCATGTTCCCCTCTTTTTGTCCAATATTTCATATCTCTCTCTATAACCCCAGCCTTATGCTTCCTCTGATTTGTAACTATTCTCTCATGCTATATTCTGCATTGTGTATTCTACAGTGCAGAGAAAAAATAATGGAAACTGACCCTAGGATATACTGGCTGCTAAAATGTATTCCAGGCATTGTGTTAAGCATTTTACATACATTATCTTATTTTCTGCTCACAAAACCCCTCTGAATTTAAATAATAACTTTCAGTACTCCTTTTTAAAGATAGTCACAGAGAGATTAGATACCTCCTAAAAGGTCACAAGGCTAGTGAATGATGAGGGTAAGTTTTGGACCCAGGCAAGCTGACCTGAACACTTAACCACTTTTCTAAGCTGCCTGCCTGCCAAGACTTGCTGCAGTTGTCACAGAGTGACTCTACCACTTTTTCACAACTGGTCAGATTATTGTTGTAATAACAGCTAGCATTTGTATTGGCTTTTAATGTTCACACACATTATTTCCTTTGATCTTAACACTCCGTGAGGTTTACAGCCACATGCAAGACAAAGGAGACCTTCGACTCCAAGATCTCTGTATCCTGAGTTCTTGTCGTCTTTGAAGTTTTATCTTTACAGGGTTGTGACCAGGCCAAAAAATTGTAATCTTTTCCCCCCCACTCTTAAATATGCTAGACTCCTTTTACTAAAAGGGTTTTCTCTATAGACCTTCTGCTTTTTTTCAGGTCATAGAACTCTGTACGTGGGGGTTCGGATGCCACTGGGCCGGCAGAGCCATCGGCACCACCGAACCCATGGCCAGAAGCACCGGAGACGAGGCCGGGGCAAAGGAGCCAGCCAAGGGGAGGAAGGCCCAGAGGCCTTGGCCCATGGTATCACCCTTGGGAGAGAGGGTGGGTGTCCATGGCTGGGGGGCTTGGTGAGGCCGAGGGAATGTGTGATGGACGTTAAGCAGGTGGTCTTGATTCTCTAGCCCTCCTACAGAGTTTTCAGAGCTTGCTTCTAAGAATGTTTCTAAGAATCAAAAGTATATTCCCAAAAACCGTACAACTCTGGCCCCCAAAATCAGTACCATACTAGATGAAATCATTTGTTAAAGAATTAGACATTCCTTTTGATCAGATTCATCAGACTTCCAATGTCTCATGGGTTTTCTTCAAGTCGTCTTAGTTAATATTTTTATCCTCCCATGAAACTGCTTTCACGGAAGACATTTTAAAAAATTTTCTGGGAATAAAGAAATTTTAAAAAATTTACATTTAGGCTTATCTTCTATATGTTCCTGAAGTTTTATGTCCCCCCAGATGCACTAAGTATGGCAAAATAATATTTCTGTTCTAAGTTGAGGCGGGGTGCAGACCTTTCTCTGTGGTTGATTTTCCAGACACACCATCTCAGCGTGTTCAGTTCATTCTTGGCACTGAGGAAGATGAAGAGCATGTGCCTCATGAGCTGTTCACAGAGCTGGACGAGATCTGTATGAAAGAGGGAGAAGATGCTGAGTGGAAGGAGACAGCCAGGTAAGGCTCTAAAATAAACTGGGCCAGGGTCTGCTTGGGTAGGCAAATGCTGCCTTTCAGCAAGTGACAGACTGTTTTGCCTTTTATTTCTTCATGGGAGAAGTGATGGCTGACTTTGGAATGGATGTTCCACAGTATTCTGTAAAGAATCTTTTTTTAAGTTTGTTTGTTTGTTTATTTGTTTGTTTTTATCCTCACCCAAGGACATGCTTAGTGATTTTAGAGATGGGGGAAGGGAAGGAGAGAGAGATGGAGAGAAACATTGGTGTGAGAAAGAAATATGGATCAGTTGCTTCTCACACGTACCCTGACTGGGAACCAAACCTGCAACCCAGGCATGGGTCCTGACTGGTAATTGAACCCATGATCTTTTGGTTTACCAATGATGCTCCAACCAGCTGAGCCACAGCAGTCAGGGCTATGGAGAGTCTTGCTGTTGACCTCTTTGTGGTGTCTCTGGTCACACCTGTGCCAGTTGACCTTGAGCCTGGGGTTGAGGTCCTCTCTTATTTGTTTGGGGCCCAGAGTACTTCATGGGCTATCTTGATATTGTAGGTCTGGTTTAGAGGACACCTCATGGGACCACCTTGGCTGGGACCTAGCCCAGAAGACAGAGCGTAGGTTGAGACTTTTCCTGTAGTTGAACTGTAGGGTCATTTGGGTTTTAATTCACTGGAGATCCCAGAGTTTTTGAGACTTTAACTTCCTATGGGACAATCCAAACTCATAGAGACCCTTGAGATTGTAGTCAGTCTAACAGTAGGCTTCCTGGGATAGTTGTAGAGTGACCATGCTTGCCTGAGTCTCAAGCCCAGGAAGAGCCCTTAGATTAACCAGGGTTGTGTCTAGGGCTACTCTAGTAACTGACCAGTAGCCTTGTGGATGATACAAAGCCAGCATGTCTGAGCCTCGGGATAAGAGGCAATGTGGGTAACTAGCAAAGCATGAGCAGTTCTTCCCGGATGCCTGCTGTATCCATGTTTTCTACCTGTATCTACCTGTTTTCTACAGATAGAGAGGATTAAGTAAGCTAATCGACCTGATACCAACTGAGAAGGCAATTAACCTTGTCATTCTGACTTTGCAAATTTCTAAAGGTCATGGGGAGAGGGTCTTGTTTGTTTTTGTTTTTTTATTTTTAATTTTTTTTCGATTTTATTTATTTACTTTTTGAGGGAGGGAAGAAGAGAGGTAGAGTAACATCAGTGTGCAAGAGATACATTGATCAGTTGCCTCTCACACGCCCCCAACTGGGGACCTTGCCCACGACCCAGCGACCTTTTTGTTCTCAGGCTGGCACTCAATCCACTGAGCCACACCAGCCAGGGCTGTTTTTGTTTTTTTAATATATTTTATTCATTGTGCTATTGATTGTGTTATCCCGGTTTTTCCCCCTTTGCCCTGCTCTACCAGGTACCCCCTTCACTCCAGTAGCCCCTCCCTAGTTCATGTCCATGGATCATCCACATAAGCTCTTTGGCTTCTTCATTTACGACACTATTCTTAACATCTCCCTGTCAATTTTGTACCTACCAATTATGCTTCTTAATGCCTGCACCTTTTCCCCCATTCTCCCCCTTCCCTCTCCCCGCTGCTAACCCTCCAGTGATCTCCGCTTCTGTGGTTCTGTTCCTGTTCTGGTGCTTCGCTTCATTTGTTTTCTTAGATTGAGTTGTTGATAGTTGTGAATTCGTTGCCATTTTAATGTTCATAGTTTTAATCTTCTTCTTTTTCTTAAATAAGTCCCTTTAACATTTCATGTAATACTGGCTTGGTGATAATGAACTCCTTTAGCTTTACCATGTCTGGGAAGCACTTTATCTGCTCTTCCATTCTAAACGACAGCTTTGCTGGATAGAGTAATCTTGGATGTAGGTCCTTGCTTTTCATCACTTGGAATACTTCTTGCCAATCCCTTCTAACTTGCAAAGTTTCTTTTGCGAAATCATCTGAAAGTCTTTCGGGAACTCCTTTGTAGGTAAATCTCAGCTTTTCTCTTGTTGCTTTCAAGATTCTCTCTTTATCTTTAACCTTTGGCAGTTTGATTATGATGTGTCTTGGTGTGGTCCTCTTTGTTTGGGACTTTGGGACAAGTTGGGTCCAACTTGTTTGAGACTCTCTATGCTTCCTGGACTTGCATGTCTATTTCCTTCACCAAATTAGGGAAGTTTTCTTTTTATTTTTTCAAGTAAATTTTCAACTTCTTGCTCTTCCTCTTCTCCTTCTGGTACCCCTATGATTCGGATGTTGGTATGTTTGGAGATGCCCCAGAGGCTCTTTACACTATCCTCATTTTTTAAAATTCTTTTTTCATCTTGCTGTTCTGGTTGAATGCTTATTTCTTCCTCATGTTCCAAATTGTTGATTTGAATTCCAGCTTTCTCCGCTCCTCTGTTGGTTCCCTGTGGATTTTTCTTTATTTCACTTAGTGTAACCTTCATTTCTTCCTGGGTCTTTGTTATTTTGTTGCCATACTCCATGAGTTCTTTGAGCATCCTGATTACTAGTGTTTTGAACTCTGCATCTGATAGGCTGCTTATCACTGTTTTGTTTAGTTCTTTTTCTGGGGTTTTGTTCTGGTCTTTCATTTGGGCCATATTTGTCTCTTCAATTTGGCAGTCTCCCTGTGTTTGTTTCTGTGTATTAGGTAGAGCTGTTTTGACTCCCTGTCTTAGTAGCGTGGCCCATTGCAGAAAAGGCACTTGTAAATTGTGTGGGACAGAGCCTTAGGTAATTACCAGGGTGGGACAACCCGCTTCACTGCTTTGTGGCTTTGTGTGGGGGGAGGGCTTGGAGAGGGGACAATGCCTCTGCCTGGCTTCTGGAGGTTTGCCCGGCACTCTCCCTGTTTCCAGTCACTTCACTTACTCCCGCTATGTGACTGGCGCCCTTTCAGCTATTGCCCTGGTGCTGATTTCCGGAGGGGCTGGGTCTGTGTACGTTTTAAGTCCTTGTGGGCCCATTAAGCAGAGTCTTCTGTAAATATGGCAATTTCTTCCACAACCCCAACCCCCACTATTTTTTACAGCCAGAAGTTATGGGGATTTATCCTCTTTGCGCTGGAACCCTGGGCTGTGTGGTCTCGCCTGGGTCTGGGATCATTCGGTCCCAAGATATCCCTCCTGTTTTTTTTCTACCACACATGGATGTTGGACCCTCCCCGCCCGCCACCCAGTCCTGCCACCGCTGCCTCTCCACCCAGCTCCATGTCTCTGCCCAGCCTACATGCCTCGATGAATGTGGCTTTTTTAAATCCTTGGTTGCCAGACTTCCATACTGCTCAATTTTCTGATAGTTCTAAGTGTTATTTATTTTGTGGTCTAGTTGTAATTCTTTCTGTGGTTGCATGAGGAGGCAAAGCGTGTTTACCTACTCCTCCATCATGACCAGAAGTCCACACGGATAGGCTCTTTAAGAAAGAAAACATTTTATTCACGTGGTTTGTCAAATGTATTTAAATGATAGAAATTAGATCTATTTTTAATTGCATTAGCAATGCATACTCATTATAAAAAATTAGAAAATAAAGATAAGCAAAATGAAAATTATGTGCAGAACCCCAGGGATAATGAGAAATATGATATTTGGTGTCTTATACATGTATGTATCTGTATTTTTAAAATTTTCTTTAAATAAAAATGGAATTAAACTATACTCAATCTCGCACTGTTTTGTAACCTGCTGTGTTCATTTACCAATGTACCCTGAACATAGAAATTAGATTACAATGTTCAGTGTTATTGTTCAGATATCTTTCTTTGTGACTTAAAGATTCTGTCTTGAAAAGTCCTCACTTTCCGTCTTTGGCACCTAGTTCTTTATCATGCTTTCAGGTGGCTGAAGTTTGAAGAAGATGTTGAGGACGGGGGAGAACGCTGGAGCAAGCCCTATGTGGCAACTCTTTCATTGCATAGTCTCTTTGAGCTAAGGAGCTGCCTTATTAATGGAACGGTCCTTCTGGATATGCGTGCGAACAGCATAGAAGAAATTTCAGGTAAGATTAGGTGAGGGAAAACAGAAGAATACTTGTGTAAATTAAGAAGTCTGGCATAGAGGAAAGAATAAAGTGTTTGTGTGTCCTTAGGCAAGTCACTTACCGTTCCCGACCTCAACATTCTCAGCTGTGGGATGGGTGTCAAACTAAGCAACTATCTATTTCACAGGCTTGTGGAATTCAAATAACATGGTGTTTAGTCTTCCGTTTGTCTCTTCATTCAGCAAACATTTATTTTGTATTTATTTATGCCTGACTATGTACTAGGCACTAGGGAGTACAGATAAAATGCAGTTCCTACCTTCAAGAAGCTCATCTTTTAGTGGGGAAAATTGCCATGGAATAATTAATAGCAACAATGGAGATAATATTTTGATAATAGTTAGAGAAAGGGGCAACTACAAGTTGTGCAGAGAAAAAGGAGTTAAAGAGAGATTTTAAAAATATGGCAGCTCAGGAAAACGTATAAGAAATTGAGCCAAAGTACACCTGCTTTTACAGCAAGATATGAAGGGGAGATGTCTGATGGAGTTTCCTGGAGTGTTTGAGTGTCACATTACTATGTTTTGGGAATGGAGTTTAGGAAACACCTGGGGGCACTTGAGGGGTTTTCCCTTGGCTTAGCTTGGTTTGGCTGGACAAGTTAGATAGTGATTTCTCCAAACTTTTCTCCATTTAAAGTATCCAAGTAATTCTGCCTCTCTGGGATCACATGGGGACACAAGGGAGGGGTCAGCAGTGATGGGATCCTGTGTCCCCTCTGAAGACACTAGGGAAAAGTTATTTCTTGATGCTTCTAGTTCCCAGCGTCTAGTGTCTCTCTTATGAAGATCTATGTCTCTCTATTTTAAGGATATTTGTCAATATCATCCAGGATTACTCATCTGGAGATCCTTAATTACATCTGCAAAGTCTGTTTTTACACATAAGGTCACAATCACATGTCTGGGGGTTAGGCATATCCTTTTTGGGGGGTGTCACCATTCAACCCACTATGAAAGCCAAGAGAGAAGAGATTTTTAATTCATCAGTGTCAAATGCTACCGAGAGGTCAAGTTAGGTAAGAACTAGACGCATCCATCAGATTTAGCAACTGGAAGGTTATTGATGATTTTATCAGAAGGAATTTCTTTGAGATAGCCAGATTGCAGGGGGCTGAGGAATTTTTGTTTTGAGAACTTTAAGTGATAGGAGGAGGGGGAGAGAGAGAGAGAAAGAGAGAGAAAGAAAGAAAGAAATAGAACTAGATAGAGGAAGACTTGGGGTGGTTATTCTTCTTATTTTTTTCAAGATGAAGGACCCCAAAGCATGTTTATAATATGGGACAAGGAACCAAACAGTATAAAGGTGAAATATAGAGAAACATGGATCTTTGGCTTGAATGTTTGAAAATAGATTTTCTTTATTTATTGCCACTAGCACTTGGGTAGCCATGGATGAAGTTGGAGTTGTGAATAGGCTGAAGTTTGGGGGAGGCTGGGGAGTGGCATGTGGGGCTGGAGTAACCCTGCTGTGGCTCCTTAGGTGAGGGACCTGATGTGTTCATGTTAGTGATGAGTCGCAGCAGTGTTAAAGTCTTGGAAAGGGGCTATAGGAGACCTTCGCAGGTGTCAGAATGGGACGTGTAATATTGTAGGCTTTTGAGTCAGATAGTCTTGTGTTTGAAACCAGTACATCTTACTGGATGTGAGACCTTGAGGAATTTTGTAATGTTTGGACCTCAGTTTCCCGATCTGTAAAAATTGTTATACCAGCCACTTTTCAGAGTTCTTATAAGGATCAGATTAGATAATCTAGTGTAGCTCCTGGCACATACAAAATGCTCAGTAGTTTCTGATAGTAATGATTTGCTAGATGAATAAAGTATAACTTGCCACAGCTGCTGTCGTCAAATAGCTACTTCAGGCACTGAAGAGGAAATTAGATCTCAATGACACTGGTTGAACTGCTTCCCCTATTCCTTGACCCTCACCTCTTACCCCACCTGACGTTCACCTCTTTGGGTCTATTGACCATCGGTTAGAGGGCTCAGTTCAGCGACTATTTTCCAGACCTGATCCTGGACCAGCAGGAACTGTTCAGTGACCTGAGTGACAGCATGAGAGTGAAAGTACGGGAAGCCCTTCTCAAAAAGCATCATCATCAGAATGAAAAGAAGAGAAATAACCTCATTCCCATTGTTCGCTCCTTTGCTGAGGTTGGCAAGAAGCAGTCTGATCCTCATTCAATGGATAAACATGGTAAGTTTATTGGGAGTGACCATTTTCTTTTTATTAATAAGACATTTAGAAACTAACTGGAGATGCTAAGTTACCAGAGGATAGGGGCTGTATTTATCTAATATGCTTCCATGCTCACTTAGACACAGCACTTTTTGTGATTGGCAGGTGGGTTGGCAGGTGGCTGGGACTGGTGACCATCTATCTCTTGTGGCACTAGGGACGCCTGCCTCAGATAGACCTGAGTAGACTCAGGGTGAGAGGTTTGTACCCCAGATTGGCCTCAGAACTGATGTGGCTTTTGGGAGATATCCACCTTGGGGATCATTTGGGGCCAAAGAAGGTCAACTGGAGATTTTTAAAGAGGAAACAAATAGATCAGGGAGGCAAAATACAGTAGTGTAGACTCTGAGTCAAACTTCTAGGCTTGAGATTCTGGCTTTACCACTCGCAAGGCGTGTGACCTCATGCAACCTCCTAAACCTGTCGAAGTCTCATTTTCTCCTCTGTAAAATGAGGATGATAATAGGTTCTCCTCTGTAAAATGAGGATGATAATAGGTTCTACTCCATAAGTTTATTGCGAGGCTTCAATAACGTAATTCATGTGAGGTCCTTAGCCAGGTGCACTCAATGAATTTCAGCCACTGACTGGTTTCCTTTTCTGTGGCCAGGCCGGGCCTAATCTACATTGGTCTCTTTGTCCCCACACGTACTGAATCACATTTTGCAGGGGATATGCCTGGGAATCTATATATTTGAAAAGTTCTCCATGGGAGTCTGTGATACACACTCTTGGTTAAGGATTACTACCTCAACAGAGGAAGGAAAGAGGATTACAAAGATGTTCAGGAAGAAGGTTCAGGAGTAGTAATACCTCTGTCTCTGCTTTACTACTAACTAGTAGGTAAGGAGATAGGCATGTGTGGTCCTAGCTTCTTAGTTATCTTAACTTCTTCTCTGTGTGGGCTTTGCAGGAGATAGTGAGCCAAACGGTCATGAAGGAGGTGTGTCAGGCGGGGAAGGGGCAGGGACTCGAGATTCTGTTTGATTTTCTCCAAATAGGTCAGACCGTGTCTCCTCAGTCTGTTCCAGCTACAAACCTTGAAGTAAGAAATGGAGTGAATTGTGAACACAGTCCCGTGGATTTAAGCAAGGTGAGTAAAGACATAGAAACTGGCTTATGGGCCTAAGAGTGTCTCTAGTGGAACCCAGAGTAAGCTTTGGTATTTCAGTTCCCTTCTTCCAAGACCAGTGTCCCTTTTGCAGAAAAGGAGGCCTATCTGCTCATCTCTTCTTCCTTCTCCTCATGCCTGGTTGGGGATGACTCACCAGTTTGTTCCACCAGGGCCAACACGCTGAAACTGAGGCTTGCACGGATAATCCTCCCCGACACAGACCTCCCGATTTTTCAGTTTATTTTTTGGCACCTGCTCTCCAGCATCTCCTTCTTACCTCCGAGGGTTTTGCTCAAACAGTATTTTTTCTAGTCTCCTAAAGCTACTTCATGGTTGAAACTCTTCTTGGGGACTGTGACTTCGGTATCCAAGGCCTCACTGCAGTTTCTGGTTCAAGCCATGATTTCCTGCCTCCAGCCTCTTTTTGCTCTGGTCTATCCTTTAGAAAGACATTATCTTTCTAAAACACAGAGAGTGTCATGTCATGTCTCTGCTCATAAGGCAGGGAGCCTTATAAAACCCTGAAAGCTCTGACAAGTATTTCAAAATGGAAAATATTTGACATAGAGCTTCAAATACATTTTTCTTCGAGGAAGCATGTGTAATGGAATTCAAATCAGAGCACCTGGATTTAAATTCTCTCTCCTAAAAGCTCCATCATCTTGAGCAAGTCAACTTCACCTCTCTGGGTCTCGGTTCCTTCATTTTTTTAAATAAAAAATGGAGCTAATAAGATCTGTCTTATTCATTTTACAGAGTTCTTGTAAGGATCAAATGAAATAGGTGAGAAAACATTTGTTAAATCATGAAATGACACACAAACATAAGGCATAAGGAACGGGACTGATGTTTGAGGTGATGCCTCCCAGGTTCTCAGAGGTTCATTTGCACTTCCAGGTGGACCTTCATTTCATGAAAAAGATTCCCACGGGGGCAGAGGCCTCCAACGTCCTGGTTGGTGAGGTGGATACTCTGGACCGCCCCATCGTAGCCTTTGTGAGGCTGTCCCCAGCTGTGCTTCTCTCAGGCCTGACAGAGGTGCCCATCCCAACAAGGTAAAGACAAAGACAGCACGACTCAGTGCATTCTATCCAAAGCACAGACTTACATGAGCTTTGGGGGAAGAAACCAGCTAATGCCAAAACTTAGGATAATTAATTAATTTTGGGAATGCTGCTTAAAATTCAGCAGTGATCTCATTGGGGTATATTTGGTTAATCTCCATGCAGAAAAATTCTAAGACTTTTAAGGCTATGACTGCACAGTACTAGCGGCCCTGGAAATGGAAAACTGAAGAGCATTCAAAGGCCGTAGCAAGGGCTGTCTTACTCTCCCCGTTCTATAGAGCCACATCCCAGGGACGTGCCTCTGAGCAAAGGCATTGATGTCTCTTTCCACAGTTCTGGCATGGATTTGTTTGGCTTGCAGATATGTCCACATTTGTTCTAAGGGCTATTCATGCTCTCTGAAGGTGGTGATTCAGGTGACTCAGAGCCCCATTAATTACACAGTACTCAGATGTCCGGAATACAATTCAGACTCCTCTCCAGCACTTGATAATTTCAACTTCCTTATTCTTTTCTTCTCTCCATCATTTTCTTATTAGAACAATGAATGAGATTCAGATAACCTTGAATTTGCATTACAATGCCATGTTTTTGAAAAGGTGTCTATTCTATAGCAAGGAATCGTGTCTATGGAAATCCCAAGAATTACAACCACATTATTGAATGGAATCATGCAGATAGCTCCCAATGCCCACAGTAGAGCTGTTAGATCAAGGCAGCTCATTTTGCTCCATCATTAGTCTGTCTCCTTGTATTGAAGGTACCGTGATGATTTCTGTTTGATAGGAGAGAGAAACGTTCTGCTGCTATTTAGAGAGGAGTAAGATGCCACTTCTTTATGTTACTTACATAATTTCGTCCTTTGTGTGTGTTGCCAGATTTTTGTTTATCCTGTTGGGTCCAGTAGGAAAAGGTCAGCAGTACCATGAGATTGGCAGATCCATGGCCACCATCATGACAGATGAGGTATGTGCCGCTTCTGTTTTCCCTCCAGTCATCTCATAAGTAATTATTGAGTATTTACTTTGTGCCAGGCACTGTGCCGGTTATTGGGGATAAAATAATTATAATTGCAGGATCTGCTGGGAAGCAGTTCAGGTCACTTCTCTGATTGCTTATTGTTTATTGAATAATCAAGGATGCAGAGAAATCTTTTTCTCAGAAAATTCTTATTTCCAAGTAGGATACTAAGAAAGAAAGACATTAAGGCTGACTTAACATTCTGGAGAGGATTGTTAGTTAAATGCATCCAGCCAGTTTACATAAAGAAACCTCAGTCCTGTTCCACATAAGTGAGACCAGTTTGTGTAAGAGTCAGGGGTTTATGCCCAGCACTGTAGCGTGAAGGTACCAAGGCAGCCAGACATTTTGGCTGCCATGGGACTGAACCCCCATCGCATACCTTGGTGAGGACATTGCTGCTCATGTAAATTGCAAAGCAGGGGTTTCAAGGCGTATGGCTTAGCAGGCACAGGAGACAGGGGCTGTGTTTTATCAGCTCTCTGATTGAGAGGCTTATTTCACGGAAGGCCTTCATTAGTAATTCCATCTAGTTTTTCCAACCATTATGATCAGGAAAACTTTCCCATGCATCTTTTATTCCATTCTTTGAGGCGATAACGGAGTTATACAACTGTAGAATTATAGAATGTCTTATACAAATGTAAGAATTATACAAATGTCTGTCTGTTCTTATACTGACATATATTTAGTTCTTTTGGACTTACCTTCAGGTTCATTTTTAAAAGTCCTTTTATCCTTGTGCTTCTCTAAGGGCTGAAGTTTTCTACATTTCAGATCCCCATGACAGAAATAAAAATCAAGAGGCTGTATTTGTTCTTCACCGTATCCACTGATGATTGTTTTAGGTAAAGTCATTTTCAACTTTCCTGAGGGTTTTTTCTTCTCTGTAGATTTTTCATGATGTGGCATATAAGGCAAAAGAGCGAGATGATCTCCTGGCGGGGATTGATGAGTTCCTGGACCAGGTGACGGTGCTTCCTCCAGGGGAGTGGGACCCCTCCATTAGAATTGAGCCACCCAAAAACGTCCCTTCCCAGGTAATGTATGCGCACTAGCCGATGGTGGCTTAGTGTCACTTACTGAGTGCCCAGCCGTGGACAAAGCAAAGACCATGTTGAGTATATGCTAAATAAATCGACACATCGCCTTGTTTGGGGGCACCCAGAATGACAGAAAAGTAATAAAAAATGTGCAATAATACAGATTGGCTCTGGTGTGATACGGTCAGTCAGGATGAATTTTAAGCCAACTTTTGAAGAATTGATGTGGACTGGCAGAGAGGAGAGTGAAGGACATTTCTTGGGAGTATATTATGAATGACACCACTTTAAATGAAAAGATGAAGTTATATATAGAGAGAACAAATAGAGTTCACCACACTTTTTTGACAGGTTAAAGATGGGAGGGATATGTCTTCTGTGCACTAGACAGTAAGCCAGATGCTTTATATATACTAATTCAATCTTCTCAGCAATACCCCCAAATAGGTATTGTTATCCTTAGTTTACAAATAAGGACTAAAACTATCTTCAAGGTGTTAAGATAAAGTAAGATTATACAGAGGCAGATTTGAAACTGGAACTTAGGTTATATCTAATGTCAAAGCCTCCATTTTTCTGTTTCTGGGCAAGGCGGAGTTAGAATCAGGCACTAGAGGAGAGGAGGAGAATTTATATTTTTGTTTTTTCTCAGAAGAGTCAATGATCTACCCCAAATCAACGAATGCATTTGAAAGCTACAAACCCTTGGGTATTTTTTGGGCTGCTCTTGAATTATTTTACCACTTCCCACTGTTAGTAGAAAGTACAGAATAGATGGCTCACTTCATTGATTTTGTGGTCGCCTGTTAAAAGGAGAAAAGGAAAATGCCTGGAGTCCCAAATGGAAACATCTGCCACATAGAACCAGAACCGCATGGGGGCCACAGCGGGCCAGAACTTCAGCGCACGGGGCGGTAAGTTCCGGGGTATTTTACAGCTGATACTGCTTGCCGGGCACCAGTTGTGTAAAGGAATGAGTCATCCTCTTTGCTTTTAGCCTTCTTCTCTGTAGTATCGTAATTGGCTGGGAATGACTCTTCAATGGAACCACTGACTATAAGTTTTATGAATATATCAAATATTCTGTTCATTCATTCAGTACCATGTTCTGTTTTACCTCCATCTCTTCCCACACGTTGTATCCTCTGACTTGAACACACATCCCCTTCCTCATCTCCTGGCTAACCGCTACTTATCCTTTATCTCAGCGTGGGTGTCACTTCTTTTGGAAAGCCTTCCAGGACTCTCTGTAGGTGAGGTTAGGTGTTCCTGCTATGTGGTGTCACAACTTTGAGCTCTGACCCCCACCCTCCTGCCACCCTACCCCCAACCCCCTGTTACAGCTCTTATTATACTTCATTATGATTGCTTGGTTCATTGTCTTTCCTGCTAGAAGGTTCGCCCCATAAAAGCAGGGACCCCATTGTATTCCTAGCACCCAGCACAGTGCCCTGCACAGAGCAGGCACTCAATATCGAATGAATGAAAGAAAGAAAGAATGAGTGAATGAATGAATGCTTTTAGAAAGATGCCTGTTCAGTAACATGAATGGATTAGATAGGGATAAATATTGAGTGATTATCTTAAAGAACTTCCTTAGGGTAGGAAAGTAGGTACCATTTTAGGTGTGTGTCTCAGGATAGGTAATCTACTCTTCTAGGCTAAGATTTTAAGGAGCGATGTCCAAGAAGGAGGCTCTCAGTGGTAGGTGAGGGAAGTAGGTTCCCAGACTAGGAGGTTTCATTTGCCAGGTGGGAAGATGGTGAAAGAGGATGATATTTTGGGTTGATCACGGGAGACACTGAGACTGTGGCTCTGGCTCTGTAAGCTGTGCTTGTCACAGAATGATCTGCTGGGCTGAGATTCTCAGAACAAGACTCAGCTCATGGAAAGAAGCTTTTAACATTTTCTACTCACTTGCTTTTGTTTTATTTTTTTTCTTCCGTGCTCAAGATTTTTCTTTCTTTGGAATTGTGAAGAGTGATTTACTTTTCCATTTTTGAAAATTCAGGGAGAGGAAATGAGAAGAGACTGGGGAGTGGGAGAGAATCACACTTAACCAGCAGGGTTCTGGTAGGGGAGCTTGTCTTCTGGCTGGAGGAATGTACTGAGGACGGAGAAGGATAAGGAGGTTCTGAGGAGGGATCGCTGGAGCAAAGGAGTCATCCTTTGATGGAAGGGGTCACTGAAAAGAAGGAGCAACCTCTAAGAGTAGGTTTAACATTTTCTTTTGAGTGGGGTGAAGCCTGTATTTGGTGGGAGGCCTGGTGTTGAGAGGCAGTTCAAGGGAAGCATCTGTCCTTAGAATAGGTTCCAGGATTGAGACTGTCTTGGAGGGGTTGGTGGGTTTCTTTTGTTTTTGTTTTTGTTTTTAGGTGGTGGTATTTAAGGGGGAGGGTCTTGGGGTATGGATTTAATAGTAGTTCAGAGTTATGATTTATCTTTTGAATATAAAGGGTATCTACACCCCAGGATTTAGAGTTTGAAAATAGATGAAATGAGGGCATCAAGATTTCCTCCAAACAGACTTCAGGATTTTTTTAGTGTTAGAGAGAGGAGAATAAACTAGGGCCCCAGGCCTTTTGAGGGGGAGGTCACTTATAATCAATTTCATATGGGGTTTTAGGAGACATTTAGATCGGACTTCAATAGTTACAGAATCTCAGAAATGGTGCTTGACATCCCAAAAGAAAATCCCATATAGCTAGAACCATCACGTGTTTAAACCCCAGATGACTTCACTCGCAAATTCAAGTGGGATTTGAGGCAGTTTTCCCATGTCATGTTAGGAACTTCTGGAATTGACAAAGCTGAAAAGAGGAAGGGTAATCTGGGCTCAGAGCCTATTTTGCCTTTTGTGGGAGATGCTTTCTTTCCCTGAAAGTTTTCCTCAGAGCCCTTTGTAAAAGACCTCAAAACACTTGACCTTTCTCCCATTGTAGCCTTTTAAGCCAGGTGACCTAATGCCTGTATCAGGGACTATGGTTCCATGCCAACTCTGGCCCCTTTCCCAATCTCAATTTATGTAGGGGGTAAATGTGAACCTTCCTCTGGAGATGGACATTGTAGAACTTTCTGGACCCTCCTGAATTGAACAGACTAAAAAGACATTAGCCTGGGTTTTATAATTCTTTGCACCATTAGTTATGTTTCTTTGAGGTGGTGCACCACCTGGGGCAAAACTTGGGGACTTAGGGAGTAGTATCCTCGTTGGATGGAGAGGTATTTGAAGATGTGGTATAGACGGACTCTGAGACAGAGGGAAAGGAGACAAAGTTGAAAACAGGAATCTGAGTTTTGTGTTATTTGATCCCCAAGTCAGGGCTCAGACAGCATCTTAGACCTCCCCGATGTTGGCGTAGGCAGTGATGCCTGTGCATTTTTTAATGTAACAAAAGGAAGGCCTGATTAGAGTGTCCCTAAGCCAGATGCTTCACAGCAGAGAAGAGACTCTAGAGAGGGGGTTTCCAAGGGAGATTTATGTACTTAATTGTGGAAGCCACTTTTGGGAAGGGTTAACGAAAAAAAGAATCAGTAACTGCTATCTGGATGACCCCCGCCTCCCCTCCACCGGCACACTTTAAACAGGTTTCTTCCAAAGCACACCAGACAAATGGCTGGCTGGCCTGTCCCTAAAGTCACCGCCCCACCCCCCAAGAGAAGGGCTCCCTAAATCAGTGCTCCAGAGCTTAGTGACCCTCTACACAGGTAAGTCCTTTCTTGTGTCAAGCTCACCTTCCTATTTCTGTGCCTCCAGCGGCCTTCCCCCACCTCCCACCGATTTGAACGTTAAGGGTAGTGTTGAAAGGGAGAGGAAGTCTAAAATGTGAAAAAAAAGCATCCACGTCTGATTAATATCTGTGGTAGCTGTGCAATTATGGTCTGATTTTATGTATGAGTGAGGTATGTTGTTGATTCCATAAACAGCATTCAGAAGTTATTTTATTAATTTATACTTACACCATCAATAAGAGCCTTAGATCTTTTCTTTCCCATTTTAGTTGCTGTTAGGCAGGCAGATGTCTTCCCTTTCTATGGCTTCGCATAAATCCATTTCACATACATCTTTTGTCTCTTACTCACAGACACTCCTCCCTAAGGGCGCCTCCCGCACCCAGGGGCTGACTAACCATGCAGCGTCTCAGGTTGCCTCAGTGGGGAGAGGCTCATTATTGCAGAAGGAGATTCTTCTCTCAGAATAATACCCTTCAGAGGAAGGTCATTGGTGATTGAGTGGCTATATTCACATGGTACTAAGGTGTTATGTTGGCTAAGGACCCAGAAATGCTAGAACCTTGCCCCAGACTAATTGCAGCTGCCTATAAGTTTCTTAAGGGGCTGTTTACCCACAGAAGAAAGCAAGAAAAAATACTTTATTACAAACTGGAGCCCTGGTTCCAAACCCTGAGGTGGATGGATCTCTTGTGCTCTAGGTTAGACTCTGTAGATAGCTCCTTCCTTAGCTAGGTTTGCCAAGCAGGCTAAAACCAAAGCAGGCCACAAGGCTGGCCCCCTTCTCTCCCCTAAGCCCAGATCCCGGTTGGGATGTTACTGGGTTAAGCTGAGAAAGGGTGAATCGCAACTATGCCCACCCGAACCGGAGGAAAATAGCAAATGGTTATTATCATACAGCGTCTGCCTTGTGTCCACCTGCACACTCACTGTACCTCGCCAGGTGAGGGGGAGCCTTTGGATGGAGAAAGAGAGCTTGCTGTGCCTTCTCTCCTGGCACACAGGTCTCAGACCTTGCCGTACACCTGCAGGCTCCTGAAAAGAGGGAGGAAGGAAGGGGGGAGGGAGGAAAAAGAAGGAAGGAATGAAGGGCTGGCCAAACATCCTTTTATGAGAGAGTGGATTGTTTTTTAAGGGTTTTTATTATAGAAAATTTCAAACATATAAAAAAGAAGAAAGGATAGTATAATGCACTACCCATGTGCCCATCAACAGTTATCAACATTTTGCCAACCTCATTTTACCACTTAATTGTTTTGTTTTATGTTTTCTAGATTATTTTAAACCAAATCACCGGTAGCATGTCATTTTACTCGTAACTACTTCAGTATGTATCTCCGTTTGGTAAGGACATTTTTAAAAAACAACTGTCATGCCATTATTAAATCTAACAAAATTAACAATAATTCTTTTTCTTAAAATACTTTTTTTAATCCTCACCTAAGGATACGTTTATTGATTTTTTTAGAGAGAGGAAAAGGGGGAGAGACAGAGAGAGAGAGAGCGAGCGAGAAACCTTGATGTGAGAAACATCAATCAGTTGCGTCCTATATGTACCCTGACTGGGAATCGAACCTGCCACCTGTTGGTGTACAAGACAATGCTCCAGCCAACTGAACCACCCTGCCAGGACAACAATAATTCTTTAAATTTTAAATTGCTCAGTCCATATGCAACTTTTTGTGATTACCTTAGCAACATCTTTTTAGAGTTAATTTGTTTGATACAGGATCCAGTCAAGGTTTGCATTTGGTTATTATGTTTCCATTCTATAACAGCCCTCCCTCCTTTTTTTCTATGCCATTGATTTGTAGAAGAAACCAGGTAAATTGTCCGGTAGAATGCTGAATGGCTCTTTGTTATTCGCCTAACAACTTTCACAGTGGTACAGTAACTCCACTCTTAGAAGTGACTCAGTGTGGGAACACTGCTAATCCTTGGTGTGGGGTATCTTGCACTTGACCTGTCTCGTCCTTGGGAAGTGGGGAGGAGTTCACAAGTCCTGCCACCAAGTCCTGTTGATTCTAACCCCTGATTAGCCCTTGAATCCGTTCACTCCTCATCCCAGTCCACTGCCTCCAGTCCCGCCCCATGTTCCGTTCAGTACGCCCACACCAGAGTAATCCTTCCTGAATGCAGATTAATTATGTTGCAGCCCTGTTTACAATCCATCAGTGACTTGACATGCCATTAGGATGAAGTTCTAATTCCTTAAAACAATTTCCAAGGTTTTTTTGTGGCCCAGCTTTTCTAGCTGCTCTAGCCTTGGCTGTTGGTATTTGTCTCTTACACTGTCTTTTCCAGCCTTCTCTCTTTCAGCACCTTGAGCTTGCCATGTGCTGTCACCTCTAGGTTTCATCCCTGCTAGCCCCTCCCCCTCATCAGGCTACCTCCTGGTCCACTCTTCGAGCCCCTGCTGAAATACCCCTCCCTGTTCTGAACTGCCTGTCTCCTGCACTAGACATTTGGTCCTGGAGAGAAGGGCTGTGTTTGTCTTACCCACTGCTGCATCTCCAGGACCTGGCACAGTGCCTGGCACAAAGTATCTGCTAGTACTTGTCAACTGCCTGAATGAATTATTATGCTAATTTCTCAAGAAGAAGGTGGGTAGTTGTTCAGAGTAGCAAAGTGCACGTGAAAGAGGTGTTTTGTCTAGAAAGATGTAATAAAACTAACAATTTTAAAACCTTAAATTGGTTTTACACCTTTCCTCCTAACAGCTCAGGATTTGAGGCTTGAATCTGATACCTAATTCCATGTTAATTTTTTGGAACTTGTCTATTGAATGGGTAATATGCACACCTAAATTAAGTCTTTCTATGCTTTGGATAATCATTCAAGTTCATGCTCTTGGTTGCAGATAGAATCCATGATGACCCCAAGCATATCTTTTGTACTTGGGGGTCAAATCGAAACCAAAGTATTATCTCACTACAGAGCACATTTGAAGTGCTTTAATTTTTTATTTGTTAAAATACTTTATTTATTTTTAGAGAGAGGGGAAGAGAGGGAGAAAGATAGAGAGAGAAACATCAATGTTTGAGAAATATCAGTCGGTTGCCTCTCACGTGAGCCCCAACTGGGGACCGGGTCCACAACCCAGGCATGTGCCCTGACTGGGAATTGAACTGGCAACCTTTTGCTTTGTGGGACAATGCTCGAGCAACTGAGCCACGCCAGTCAGGGCTTGAACTGCTTTTAAATGTGCGCTGTTCTTACGCTCCTGTGAAAGAGGGTCTGTGCTAGAGACCTGTCTGCCATGTTTTCACAGGCTGTTTGGGGGCTTGGTGCTGGACATCAAGCGGAAGGCCCCCTGGTACTGGAGCGACTACCGGGATGCACTCAGCCTACAGTGTTTGGCCTCCTTTCTGTTCCTGTACTGTGCCTGCATGTCACCTGTCATCACCTTTGGGGGATTACTTGGAGAAGCCACAGAGGGACGCATAGTAAGAACTTTTAACCACTCTGAATGTCCCAAAGAAGCCTTAAAATACTGTGATGGCAGCCAGGTTCCCCGGGGGAGAAATTCCCTGGGCGAGGAGTAAGGAGACCGGAGTCTTTCTATTGAATGACTATGGTATTCTGACTTCATACCACACAGCAACATGGTTCTTCCCTTAGAACAGACTCTTCTACTTAGGCATCAGTTTCAGTAGCTCATTGTCCAGTTGCATTGCCCATTGCTCCAAGGATGGGAACTGATACATTAATGTCACTTGAAAATAAGATTTAAGGTGACTCTGTATAACACCTCGTAGTGTGAATGGAATCAGTGTCCTTTCTGTATATCTATTTAAATAGTGACCTGAGCCGCTGCAGAACAGGACTTAGTTAAGGAATCATATGTGGATGGGTTTGGGCTTCTGAATCATCAAAGTGGTACCATTTACAGGAGTATTAGACAGTATGTATACGTCACTTTTGCTGAGATGAAATACAAGCAAATAACTTGTCAGGGCGCACATGGGAGCTAAGTCAGGAATGTACATAAGCCCACACTACTCATTACAGACGGGCTGTGGACTCAGTGGTGATTTTTTTTCCCCCTCAGAGTGCAATTGAATCCCTGTTTGGAGCCTCCATGACTGGGATTGCCTATTCCTTGTTTGCGGGACAGGCTCTCACCATCCTGGGAAGCACTGGGCCAGTGCTGGTGTTTGAAAAGATTTTATTCAAATTCTGCAAGTAAGACATTTGGTTTTCTGAAAAAGCTAATTGGATGTGTTACTGTGCCATTAGGATTGAGCGCCGGGGTCCCAGCTGAGTGTGTGCAGGCAAGTACCGCTCTGGTCTGTAAAAACCTGAAGAAAGAACGTCATTTGGTGTGTTGCTCGGCCTGCAGGTGGTGCTCTACCTAAAACAGCAAACCTCCTGGTCTTGAAGAGGTTTATTAATGTCCCTCAGCCACGATTGAAACCCTGACTTTTTATTTTTAAAAAAAACTTTCTTTAGCTAATCCAAACGCCTCCACTTCCATTTCGAGTCAGTTTTTAATTTGGCCTACCTGCCCCTTCGTATCTGGTTGCTGCTGCTGGGTATTCAGCAATGCCCTCATTTCTCTACTCCTAGAACTGATTTTTTAATAGACTTTTTTTCATTTTGTAGTAGAAGTCAGAGCACTTAGAACAAGGACTAACCAGCTCTTTTTTCGTAACTGCAAGAATGAGATCTTAATCACGCTGGGCAGTAAAGGCAGAAATGCGTGTGAGACAATTCTCCACTTTCCATGCCCTGGTTTAGCAAATACCACCCGTTAAGCAAACCTTTGTCACAGCTGGCCCAGGGCAACATTTAAAACTGAAGTGCAGTCAGAATTAGGGAGAAACTGGGTTGTAATACTGGTATAGACAACGTGAGATGAAATCACATTTTTGACCCTTTGTCTCTTAGTGCCATCCATCCATGCTTTTTGATGAACGTTGGTCTTGTTTCAGAGACTATGCTCTTTCGTACCTCTCCTTGCGTGCTTGTATTGGCCTGTGGACTGCCTTCCTGTGTATCGTCCTTGTGGCAACTGATGCCAGTTCCCTGGTCTGCTACATTACCCGCTTTACTGAAGAAGCATTTGCCTCCCTAATTTGCATTATTTTCATCTATGAAGCAATAGAAAAGCTGATTCACCTGGCAGAGACCTACCCCATCCATATGCACAGCCAGCTGGACCACCTTAGCCTGTATTAGTAAGTATGCTTTCTGCTGACCTTTGGTTTTTGTTTTTGTTTTTCTTTTAACTGAGTGAATGGCCTGAGTTTAATGGCTGATGTAGCTATAAGCGCTCCGGGCAGCGCTTATAGCTCCTGTGAAGGAGCTGTCCTGGCCCCTGGGAAGCAGGGCTCAGATACGGCTGTGGGGACTTCGGGGGCTACCAAGGGAGAACAGTCAAAGCTGATGACAGAGAGGATGCGCTAAGAGTGAAATTCAGGTGGGACTTGAGAAATGCGTCCCAAACATGTCTTTTGGTTCCAGGCACTGAGACGAAAAATAGGCTGCAAATGTAGCAGGGAGAATTCAGGTTGGTTGTTGGGAAGAACTTCATTTTGTAAGGACATGTGAGACCCTGGGACCATGTTATCAAGATATCTATCTAGAAATCTATTTATTTACCTAGATTTAAACTAAAGAGACTGTTTTCTTCACGTGTTTAACATAGTTTGGATCAGCTGGAAAAAAACACAGTATTTGTGTTTTCAATCATCAAAGAGAGCCTGGTCCTATACGACAGTTCTTCTCTGGAATAGTATTCTCCAGGTTAGGCCTAAAGACCCTTGTCCTTTGGCCATGTTCACCAAATTCCATCCCTTCTGGCTGTACAGTTCTGATGTAGATGGTCTGGTTCTGAAGTGGACGATTTTAACCTGAAACGACCATAGTAGAAAGAGCACACTGCATAGAGGTGTCTGCTAACTAGCAACAGGTACACTTTTATAGATCCTAATTATTGTTCATCAATCTAAAAAAAAAATCAGAATTTATACAAAATTTATCAGAATTTTTAAAAATTGTTTTATTACAAAATAATGACCATTAGAGAATATAATCTCTGAAGCCTAGTGGATTACCAATTGGCATTGGCATTGGCATTGGAGTAAAGTTCATTCTTTAACCTTTTTTATCATTTATTTCATTTATTTATTTAACAAATATTTGTTGAGTACCTACTATGTGCTAGCACTGTTTTAGGCCCCAGAAACAGAGCAATGAGCATGACAGACAAAAGATCTATGCTCATGAGGCTTACATGCCACTGGGAGAAGACAGACCATCCAGCTCCGGACTGAGTAACTGTACCGATGTTACTCAGTCATCATCATTACAGTGTTCAGGCTCTGAATACTGTACTTTGTTAACAAAGCTCAAATGATATTTTTCTTAGTTGCATTCCACTGTCGGTTCATATGGACCTGATGTGAAGCTAGAACTTTCCAAGTCTGTAAATGATTTAATGTTACTATGTGTGGAACTGATTTTTTAATAGGTGATCTTTTTAGAGGAATTTTGGGTTCACAGCAAAATTGAGTGGAAAGTAGAGTTCTCATAAACCTCCTGCGTCCACATGTGTACAGCTTCCCCCACTATCAACATCCCACCAGAGTGGTACGTTCATTGTCGTCAATGAACCTGCATTGACACATCATCATCACCCAGAGTCCATTGTTTACATTAGGTTTTGTTCTTGGTGTTGTACATTCTGTGGGTTTTGACAAATGTATAGTGACATATGCATCATTATAGTATCACACAGAGTAGTTTTGCTGCCCTAAAAATCCTCTACTTATCCTACCCTACCATTCCATCCCCTGGCAACCACTGATCTTATACTGACTCCATAGTTCTGTCTTTTCTACATGATATAGTTGGAATCATACAGTATTTAATATCTGGCTTTCAGATTGGCTTCGTTCATTTAGTAATATGCACTGAAAGGTCTTCTGTGTTTTGGCTCGATTGCTTTTTCTTTATATTTTTAAAATTCATTATTCTTTAAATTAAACTTATTGGGATGACATTGGTTAATGATTATATATTTCAACTGTACAACTCTATAATATGCTACCTGTATATTGATGTGTGCTCACTACCTGAAGTCTGGCCTCTTTTCATCACCATACACGGAGTGGAACAAAAGTAGGCTTACAGTTGTGAGTATGCAAAACACAGAGTTTATTCATGTATTGTTATTTTTAAATTATTATTTTCCATAAGAACAACTTTAAACCTATTTTTGCCCTACCCTTTGTTTGACTCCCTTTACCCTCTTCATTTTCCCCCACCCCTGTTTTTTTCTGGTAACCACCATACTGTTCTCTGCGTCTGTTCTCAAAGTTTGTTTGTTGGTTTTGTTTGTTCATTCATTGCTTTCTGTTTTATATCCCATGTATGAGTGAAATCATGTGGTTCTGTCTGACTTATTTTACTTAGCAGAACACTCTCAAGATCAACCCATGTTGTTACAGATGACAGCATTTCATCCTTTCCTATGGCAGAGTAGTATACCGTTGTGTACACATAACACATCTTCTTTATCCAGTCATCCACTGAAGGACCTTA
Source organism: Mormoops blainvillei (assembly GCA_004026545.1). Lineage (NCBI taxonomy): Eukaryota > Metazoa > Chordata > Mammalia > Chiroptera > Mormoopidae > Mormoops > Mormoops blainvillei. Next base: position 63,903 of record PVJD01001377.1, on the reverse strand, counting down.
AAGGGTTTTTCCCTTTTTAGTGCTGAATTAACAGTCCATTGTCTAGATATACTACAGTACATCCATTCGCCTACTGTAGGACATCTCTGTTGCTTCCGAGTTTGGAATTGATTTTTTTAATACCTCAATGTAAGACTTTATAGCTTCCCCTATTACTTTTCATTTTGATTTCCTCCTATTTTATAAACTGTTGATATCTTTTTGAATTTTAATTCTGTTCCTGCTATATCCTTAGAAGGCATGCTCATTATATTCACAGATGAAACAAAGTTGGTGGGAATGACTATGTTGGTTGAGTATATGGGGAGCCAGTTCAGGCACGAAGCATGCTGGGACTGGGAGGCAGCATGGCGGCCAGTGGGACAGGTCTGGTCTAATTTAGGTAGAAGAAGAGGACTGGGAAGCCAGGGAATGGCCAAGGTAGTGGATTATCAGGGATGATGCAGTGTCAGGAAGAGCTTACATCACAATTCCAAGAGACTGAATTTTAGAGCAAGGATGTGACAGGGCATCGGGAACAAGATATCCAGGTTTAGAGGAAGCTGTTGGGAGCTGAATGAAATATCTTATCCTCCTTTCTATGTAGATTAAATTCCATGAGACAAGCCCAAGAGATAAAAACTAAGTAAGAAACCTCCAGGGCTCATTCTGGGCACATCAAGCCCAGCTTAGAAGCTTGGTTGTCAGTACAGTTTAATCCGAGACCCGCACACTGATTTGAATTCATCTTTATTAACGACTGACTGAAAAATCAGGATGTGGTTGGGCCTACAGATGGACCTCAGCCGAAAGTACCAACCTCAGGGATATGAAGTGGGCAATGAGACGCAAGTCAAGTTCTGATGATAGAGCCTTTAGCCCAGTCATGGCTAAACATATTTGATTGAGTAGTTGGCTGCTTACCTCCGGAATCTTTTTCTCCCCTCAGCTGTAGGTGTACTATCCCAGAGAATCCAAACAATCACACACTGCAGTATTGGAAGGACCGTAACATTGTGACAACAGAAGTCCACTGGGCTAACCTGACTGTTACTGTAAGTCTGGGAGCGGCCAGATGGCCTAGCATTGTGACTGCCAGGGTTAAGGGGTCTTCTCGGTAGAAGTGGGTAGCCCTTTAGCAAGCTCTTGCATTTACAGAAATAAAGCTTTATTATTTTTATGTTTAAGCTTACTGACTTTCTTTCCCCTTCAAAATTCTGTTGTACATAAAGGGAAAAGAAGATTATCCCCCTTTTCTCTCCCACATGCAACGGCAATACCCAACCCGGTGACCCTGCACTGAGGGTATGTGAGGAGGAGACCAGGCAGGGTTGGGAGCAGATCCAGGTTTTATGGAGCTTGAAGAACATTCAAATTTGTTAAGTCCTCTGTAACAAAAAAATAATACAAATTGCTAGGGCCCGCCCAGAAACTCGGGTTTGCTTGAGACAGTTAGGGTTTCATTTTAAAAATGCCCTAGTTCGGGCCGTAAGTAGTTACCCTACCTGGAAGGGGACTGTGCAAGCCAGGGCCCCGCGACCGCGTGGAACCTAGTGCTGCGGGCAGCTGGTGCTCTCCAGCAACCGTGCGATGACAGTGAGTGGCGGGCTCAAGGCGGCGGCTGGTTACTCCCTCCCTTCTGCCACACTTTACCCAGGGTGTTTGTTCTTCCAGGAGTGCCAGGAGATGCATGGAGAGTTCACAGGATCTGCGTGCGGCCACCATGGACCCTACACTCCCGACGTGCTCTTTTGGTCCTGCATTCTGTTCTTTACCACCTTCATCCTCTCGAGCACCTTAAAGACATTTAAGACAAGCCGCTATTTCCCAACCCGAGTAGGTAGCACGTTCATACATTCCTTTTGAGTTAGAACTCTGATATAACAGAGCCTGTTCTCAGCCTCCATGCTGCTTGCTGAGTAGAGTGGCAGGCAGAGAGCTCTAGATGTCCTGATAGCCATGCAGTAGCATCTCGTCTGCATTAGGAGCACTAGGAGCTGGGCCCAGGGAGGTAACGATGCCAGCGTGTGTCCAGCAGACCCTTTCATAAGTGTGTGGTGTGGAATGAGGAGTTAATACATAAAAGCTTTTTGATTTAAAAGTGCCAGGTGTGTTTAAGGTGTAGTATTCTCTAAAAGTTATTAAGTTTCATTCCTAGAATGCTATTAACTTTTATTTACAGAATGCAATAGCTACAGCTGGCTCCTTAATGTAGTTAATTGGGATGATCACTTCAGATAGGTAGGGGACTCCAAAGTCCCCTCCCAGGGATGGCTCTTGTGGTAGCTTATGGAATCACTGATCGCATTGGCTGCAGCAGAGAAAATGCCCCTGACTTGGTTTGCATGCTGTTTGAAGCCTCGATAACCTTTCCTTGATGCAGATGGCACTGGTTGTCGGGCCAGCTCTGGTAGGGCAGAATTACAGGCCAAGTGTAGAGTAGCTGAAGGGGCCATTGCTTTGAACAAGAGCTCACATCAGGAGGAGATAGTTTTCAATCAGACACATTTGCAGAGCAGGCTATATGAATGGGCAGTGGGCTCAGTTGATTGGACATTTACTGTATGCACGTACGTGACTAAAACACACTCTTAGACTGCACTGAGTCTATGCAGTAGTTCAGGGAGGCACACACTAAATAAGCTCTGGGTCATTCTTCCCAGCCTGGCAAACAGTGAACAAGTGGCAGTTGTGTAGTAATGACTTGCTCGGGCCTGAGTTAAGTGCCATGGGGGATGCAAAATGAGTTTAAAACTTGGTCTCTGCCGTTAGATAGGGAGCGGAAACATATGAAACAGCCATGTCCATGTGAGATAGTAGTAAAGAGTTGGATGCCAGCCGGAGATATAAGTGCCGTAGGAGCTCAGAGGAGAGAAGAGCTGCTGGGCTGTAGGAGGGTCAAGGTAGACCATGGTGGGGACAGCTACATGTTCAGAGAATTATCCTAACATTCAGAGGAGAACGAACAAAACCAGGGAGAGGGAGCTAGAAAGCTCAGGTTTCAAAGGAAAGCAAGGTCAGGTTCAGGTATTAGTGATGCTAAACGTGTCTGAACTATAGTTTGCTCTGTCTCTGTTGGAAGCTCTGATTAAGGCAGGCACTGAGCATTTCAGAGTCATTACATATTTTTTAAAGATTTTATTTATTTTATTTTTAGATAGAGGGGAAGGGAGGGAGAAAGAGAGGGAGAGAAACATCGATGTGTGGTTGCCTCTCACGTGCCCCCCAACTAGGGACCTGGCCCGCAACCCAGGCACGTGCCCTATCTGGGGAATCGAACTGGCAACCCTTTGGTTCGCAGGCCAACGCTCAATCCACTGAGCTACACCAGCCAGGGCATAGAGTCATTATATTTTAAAGCTACACTAAACTATAAAGTGGGATAGTCTTCTTAGGAACAAAATGGTGATAGGTGCTCTGGAGAAAAATAAAGCAGGAAAGGAGTATAGGGAGTGCTGGGGTGGAGGGTGGAAACCAATTGTAAGTAGGGTCATCAGAGAAGGTCTTAATGGAGAAGGTGATATTTGAGTAAGCGTAAAGGAGGTAAGGGATTGAGTGACCCAGGAGATCACTGGAGAAAAAACATTTGAGGTGGAGGGACGAAGAAGTGCAGAGACCCTAAGGTGGGAGTGAGTCTGGCATGTTGAAGAGACAAGGAGGTCTGTGTGCTGGAGCAGAGTGAGCGAGCAACAGAGCATCAGGAGATGGGGCCAGGGAGACGATGATGCCAGTGTGTGTGGGCCTCATAGGCAAGGAGACTTTTTGGGTTTTTTAATGAGTGAAATGAGTAGCCATTGCAGGGTTTTGGTGGAGGTATTAAGTGGGGCATATTAACATATTCTGTTGTTTAAATATTCTTGTATTAGCTCAAATATAAATTTAAAGCATTCTTCTGAGGATTTTTTAAACTTTTACAATATTAAATTCTTTTCTAGTGCATGCAACCTACTCAGACACTTTTCTAATCCTTTTGCATGCCAGGTACGCTCCATGGTGAGTGACTTTGCCGTTTTCCTCACAATCTTCACAATGGTGATTATTGATTTTTTGATCGGAGTCCCATCACCGAAGCTTCAAGTTCCCAGTGTGTTCAAGGTAAACAGATCTCAGGGTACTTGGCACCCTCATGTAGTTTCATAGAATCTGGTCCTGAGTTAATTTCAAAGGCCTCTTTCCATGTCCTAAATCATGAGTTTTGCAGTCCTCTAAATCTGAACCTTGCTCTTTGTAACTTTTCAGAAAAGCGAACTCTTCAAGCTTGGCTAAATTCAAGTCAGAAAGGAGCAAACCTAAGTTCATTTTACAAACAAAAAGTGTTATTTATTGTCATGAATGCCACTTAACTGGTTTTAATATTAAGATTTAAAACAGTGGAATGTGCACATTTGCATAAAAGCATACCAGTTGCTGTGGACATGTGGGTCTCTAGCACAAGTCTGGTTAACAGCGCTTTCATTGAGCATCAACTGTATGAGGCCACTGGGAAGGGTGAGAAAGCTAAATGTAGGCCCTGGGCCCCTACCTGAGAGGACCATGCCAGCTGAGGAGGTGAGCTTGCCGAGGGGCCTCATGCGGAGTCTAGGGCTTCTGCCAGAGTAACCACAACATCTGTTCAACCCTATTTCATTATTTGCGTAACTCTTCTATAATCTCTAATATTTTTCCAAAAACCTATATGAAAAGTAAAATAAATGATCACTGTGTAGGACTTCGAATCGAATTCTGTTTGGCGGCACTAACTGGGTAAACAGAGACGATGGAAAAGCTGAGCTGAGCTGCATAGACCCCCACAGGGTGGAGAGGAGAGAAAACCTGGCTATGCTCAGTGGCTGGAAGAGATTCATGAAATGAGAGGATGGGAGAGTCTGGGGAGGAGAAAGAAGACGGGAATAAAGGCAGTCTTAGACTTGCAAATGGCCTTTGTCTTCCCTTTCTCTCTCTCCCTAAAGCAGACCTGAAATTTTTTTATTTTATTTTGGTAAATTTGCTGAAATGCTACCAGTTAGAAATTTGTGAATTAAAAAAAAACAACCTGCTTTAAAAATGTAATACCTCAAGAATGTGTCATTCTCACCTTTGTGTGAATGGGCGCACAATCAGCTTTCTAATACCTAGCTCAGGTCAACCCTGCTGGAGGAATGGATTTTGTGTAAAAATAAGTAATCTGGGAGCAATAAGCAGTCCTTGAAATGGTTCCCTGATGGGTAGGCCTAAGATAGAGGGTACTGAATTTCTGGAACACCTGGGAAGGAGGTGTCTGGGAGATGGGAGAAAGATGAGAAAGGGAAATGGGAGAACATCAAAGAAAAATGTTCATTGGCAGCCCTTGCTTTCAGGAAGCAGAGAAGAAATTTTCTTGTTTTTCCTTTCCCTGTTACCCTACATGGCTCCAGTGACCAAGACCCAATCCAAAGGCTAATTCTATTATTACTAATGGCTTAATGTAAGTCAGGGTTTAATAAGTTTCTGTGTTGACTTGACAATTTACTTACCACTTAGAACACTCTTACTAAGGAGATTCTCTAAACTTTCAGAATCCAACCTGTTCATAATTTGGGACTTGCCGACATTATTAAAGAGTCTTTGAATCCTTGAGTCATAACCAACATGGAACCAAATGCTTTGGATATAACAGTCTTTGCTTTGTTTGTTGAATTTGAGTCAATGCTGGGCCAATATGTAGTCCTGGCCTTTTATCCTCTATCACTACTTGCCAACAAAGTGAACTTTTCTTCCTCAGAGTACCTTGGGAAGGGAGGCGGAAGTTGAGGATCTAGGAGAGTCTGGGTGTGTCACGAATTCCCAAACAAGATTTATGAACAGTGTGGTCTTGCAGGGGCATTGGAAAGGTCTTGGATCCAACGAGTCCCCAGCCTCAGCAGTCTTAGGTTCCTTTCTCGAGTCCCTAGTCCCTAGGCCTCTGTTTCAGTGCTGATGGCAGAAGGACCCTAAACCAATCCAAGCTAAGCACATGAGATTCCTTGCAACTGTCTCTGTTTTGCCTTTATCGGTTTGGTGTATATACCTTATATGGCCTCCGGAGGAAGGTCAAAGTTACTTATATTTATCTTTAGAAGCTATTAAATTATATTGGACAACAAACTTTGTTGTTAATTATATTTTACTTGAGCTAACACTGAGATAAAGTTGATTTTTCTGTACATAGGGGTTTGGAGAGTAGGGGAATAAAGTGAAGAATTGATGAATATTTCATAAAAGTTGATAATTGAGGATCAACTCTGACAAGGTCATAGATTTTGTGATGAGCTGCTGTGCACTGCAGTGCTATGGAGTAGAACATAATGATGGGATAGTCCTTAGAGCATAAGGAGCAGATGGAGGCTTTCTTTAAGTATTAGACAGTGTATAATGATTATATCTGAGTGGAGAGCTTTGATAGAAAGGAAAAGTTGAAGACCCAAGAGCATGGTGAAACGAAAATTAGAAGTTCTTAAGTAAGCACGAGGTCAGGGAATCAGATGCAAACTTGGATAGGCTGGCTTTAAATGGGATCACACAGAATGCTTTGAGTGTAATGGAAGATAAGGAAGCATATGTGCATGCAGGTGAAGGTAACTGGGCAAGGGAAATGTGTAAAAATCTGTCTTTCAAATAAATAGAGCTTAATTAAAAAGAAAGAGTTGCTGTATTCCATGCCTTTCTTTTCTTTTCTTTTCTTTTTTAAGGATTCTTATTCAGGAATAAAAAGAATGATGGATATTGTGATTCAGTTTAATCTGTTTTGCCCTGATGATTAAAGTTAACTTAAAATACAAAAATAAAACCTTGTTTCTCCCTTTAGCCAACAAGGGATGATCGAGGGTGGATTATTAACCCCATTGGCCCCAATCCCTGGTGGACCGTGATAGCTGCAATTATCCCAGCCCTCCTCTGTACTATCTTAATATTCATGGACCAGCAGATCACCGCTGTCATTATTAACAGAAAGGAACACAAGCTCAAGGTAAAAAGAAGTTCTGACCTAGAAGGATTAATGGCATCCTGTTACTTTTTTTTTTTTTTTAATTTATAGTAAACCTATTTAGACCAGGAACTATAGAACCTAGATGAAAAAAAAGTCATGGAAGGAGCTCATAAGAGGCCTCTAGGATTTTCCAGTCCTTGAGTGGAACACAGTGGTGTGATACCAAAGAAGCTTGGGCTCCATTACTCTCCAGTCAAACCTGTGGGGAAGGTAGCAGGCAGAGTCCCTAGTGGTCCTCATATAGCCACGTGCTCTGGGTCAGGCCCATCTTCCTGGGGCTCAGGTCAGGGCGGGGACCACTGTTTCCTAGAGGCAGGTAGTTTCCCTTTGCTGTCCAGTACTGGGGCTTCGAGACTAACCCTTGAGCCCCAGCATCCCAGAGAGGTAGGGCTGGCTCCAGCGCATGTATTACTGAGCAGCTCCAGGCCTTCATCTCTGCTCTTTCCTTACTTAGGGAGCATGCAGATTCGGCGAGAACCTGGGAGGGTGTTGTAGGGACCCAGTAAGGACATTGATCTTCAACCCCGATGTTGTCTCCTATCTAGGATGGTCAAGATGTGGCTTGATTCCTAGTTACTCTGCCAAAAAAGGATGAATCTTTGAATGTGGGAGACTCCGAGTGAGACCTGGGGGTACTTGAATAAAGAATGGATATGGCCGCGGTTTGGCCAGGCTAAGGTTTCCCTTTTTCTTCTCTGTTCCCTCCAAACCAGGAGGGGCTGAGATACTCTTAGCTCACTGTTCTATGTGCTGCCGGTGGTGACGGGCACTGTGTTTCCCCACAGAAAGGCTGTGGTTACCACCTGGACCTGCTAATGGTGGCCATCATGCTGGGCGTCTGCTCCATCATGGGCCTGCCCTGGTTTGTGGCTGCAACTGTCCTGTCCATCACACACGTCAACAGCCTCAAACTGGAATCTGAGTGCTCTGCTCCTGGAGAACAGCCCAAGTTCTTGGGCATCCGAGAACAGAGAGTGACGGGCCTTATGATTTTTGTGCTGATGGGCTGCTCAGTCTTCATGACGGCTGTATTAAAGGTAATCAGTCATCCATTCACTCATTAGGTAATAGATTGAGTGCCTGATTTGAAAATAAGAAAGAGCTTATTCGAGTGGGGTAAGACAGATAAGATGTATTAAAAAGTTAATCAAGAAAACATGCGTAATAACTAGAGAATATAACTGATAAAGGAAACATGAAGTGGCCCATGGTGCTGTAGAGAATTAAGAGGGTACTATCTTAGCGTGGATAGAGAAGGCCTCTCTAAGGAGATGGCGTCTGAGGTGAGACAGAGCCAGCCCTGCTGTGGATAGTGGAAGACGACACGGGGGCAGGGGGGAAGCAGCCTAGCGAGGCCCCGAGGTGGGAAGCACTGATACATGTTCTAGGAAACACCAGGGCCACGCGGCTCAGAGATGGTGAGTAAAGACAGAAGCACAGTGAGATGAGACTGCAGAGCGAGCAGGGCGGGTCCTGCAGGGCCTTGTCGACAATGGTAAAGGTAACTTTTGAAGGGCTTCAACAGGAGAGGGACATGATCCATTTAGTATTTTACAAAGATCACCCTGGCTGATGATCAGAGTCTAAGTTTTAGGACTGAGGAAAAAACAGAAGCAGAGAGACCAGCGAGGCTATTACAGGCAAGAGACAGTGGTGGCTTGGCTAAGGGAGCTGGTAGCAGGGATGGATAAAAACCATGTCTTCTGTATATTTTGAAGTCAGATCCAAAGTTCTTGGTGGATATAGCGTGGGGTGAGGAAGATGGAAAAGTCAAAATGCCTGCTAGGTTTGCGACTTGACCACCTGGGTGGAGAGTGATGGCACTTAAGGAGGTGGCAACACCTTAACCACATGCGCATTGCCAGGCCCCAGAGCCGCCTCCATCTTTGTCTAGAGGAATGCCAACCCTCCCTCCAGCCGCATAGCACTGACAGTGGCATCATCTGAGATGGGGAGGACTGTGTGAAGGAAGAAGTGATCTCGTGAGGGGTGAGGCTGTGGTCAGATTGTGGGTAAGATGTTCAGGAAGCATCTGAGTGAAGAGGCTAGAGGAGGGTTGTGGACTAAAGATGTAAATGTGGGAGTCAACAGCACACAGGTGGTATCGAAGGCCAAGGGAGTTGATTAGATCGCTCAACGAGGAGAGAGAAGAACAGAATCCGAGGAGCTCCATACTTAGAAGCTGGATAGAGGAGATGGCAGCAGAGACTCCGAAGGAGCTGCTGGAGGTGGGAGGGAAACCGGAAGAGTGTGGAGTCGGGAGACGTGCGAGGGGTGTATTTCGAGTAGGAGGAATTAGGCAGAAGCTGTGTAGAGAGATGAAGACTAAACAAAGGCCGTTGTATTTGACCACATGGAGGCCTAACACGACTTGACAGGAGCAGACACAATAGAAAAATAGGGCAGAAGCTGAATTACATGTAGGGAACTGAAGAGTAAATAGCAGGTGAGGAAGTTAAGAATGTGAGCAGGCAGCTCTATTCAAGAGCTTTTTCTGTGAAGCGGAATAGAAAAATGAGCAGTGGCTGGTGCGAGAGGTGGGGTTAAAAGGTGATTTTTGGAAAAATGGAAGATAACTTAAACACAAGAAAAAATTTGCGTGTGTGGGTGGAAGGCCTGCATTTGGGAAAAATGGGTGAAAAGGAAAGCCCTATGGCCGTGTCTCCAAGCCTCAACCATCTGGAGCGCTCATCTCCCTTGCCTCCACTCCACCCCTTTTTGGTGAATCTTTGATCGCCCCAACCTGCACTGCAAATGAGGGTGAGAGCTGAGAGGGCTGGAAAAGGATTCTGCACTGTATTCCTGTCCCCTTACTTTCCACTCAACATTGCCACCTCTTCTCATTCCCCTTACCCACTTCGGCTCTCTGTCCCCAGCCCTCCCCCACCCCCTCACCTGGTCTAGGTGCCCTCTGGGAAAGCCCAAAGATTGCTGCTCCTCCAGGGATGTAACCACAGAGTTATGGTGATGGGCATACCGTGGCCTGAGACATAACTATCTCAGAAGGATTCTTTTAGAAAACCCTTCAATAGCTCTACAAACCAAGTTAGCACCAAATTGAGATGTCTACTCACTCTAGAGCTAGAACAACATAAAATCCAATGGGGGATTTTCTAGTTCTCAGGAGAATTATGTTTGGGAACGTTCTTTACCCTCAGAATAAAAGCAAGTCAAGTTTACTCTTTTTTTAAAATTTTTTATTTCTTGACTTTTGAGGTGGAGGTGGCAGAGGGAGAGACAGGGAGAGAGGGAGGCATTGAGAGAGAGAGAGAGAGAGAGAGAGAGAGAGAGAGAGAGAGAGAGAGAAGGAGATATTGACTTGTTGTTCCGCTTATTTATGCATTCATTGGTTGATTCTTGTATGTGCCCTGACTGGGGATCAAACCTGCAACCTTGGTGTATTGGGATGATGCTCTAACCAACTCAGCTACCTGGCCAGGGCGAGTTTAATCTTCAGTTATGAGACATCCTTTGCCTTGGTTCTATACTTCTCTTTTCCCTAACTCATAGAGATGGTCTGAAGATTACCTGGATTAGTAAATGTGTTGTGATAGGTGTGTATGTATACTTAAGTGCAATATAATAATGTTGGTATTTTCCCCCAAATCATTCCCTCTATGATACCATACCTTTCCACTCTTGCCCTCAAGTCTTGTTAGCAAAAAAGGAAACTTTTAAAAGTACGTTAAAATACTTCAAATCCCTGAAGAGATGATTGTATGATTACAAAAGTTTAAAAGGTTCCCATTTTAACCCTATTTAAAAGTGGGCATAAGATCTGAATGGACACCTCTCCAAAGAGGACATATACATGGCTAGTAGACATATTAAAAGATGCTCAATGTCACTAATCATCAGAGAAATGCAAATCAAAACCACAATGAAATACCACCTTAAACCTGTCAGAAAATCTATCAAAATTAAGTCACAAAGAACAAGTGCTGTGGAGGATGTGGAGAAAAGAGAACCCTCGTGTACTGTTGGTGAGAAGGCAGACTGGTATAGCCACTATGAAAAACAGTGTGGAAGTTCCTCAAAAAATTAAAAATGGAATTGCCTAATGATCTAGTGATTCCACTTCTGGGTATATATCTGAAGAAACCCAAAACCCTAATTTGAAAGAATATAGGCACCCCCATGATCATTGCTGCATTATTTACAATAACCAAGATATAGAAGCAACTCAAGTGCCCATCAATAGACAAGTGGGTAAAGCAGCTGTGGTACCTCTGTACAATGGAATATTTCTCAGCCATAAAAATGAGTGAAATCTTACCATTTGCAGCAGCATGGATAGACTTAGAGAATATTACACTAAGTGAAATAAGCCAGACAAAGACAAATACTATAGGATATCACTTATATGTAGATGCTAAAAACAAAATAAATGCACAGACAAAATAGAAACAGACTTATACATAAATCAACAAAATGATGGGGGCCAGAGTGGGGGGGTGTTGAGGAATGGGGAAAAACAGGTGTTGGGATTAAGAAGTAACTAATTGGAAGTTACAAAATAGGCATAAGGATGTAAGATAAAGCATAGGGAACATAGTTAACAATATTGTAATAACTATGTATAGTGCCAGGTGGGCACTTGAATTATCAGAGGGAGCACTTTGTAACCTATGTGAGTGTCTATCTGCTGTGCTATACACCTAAAACTAATACAAAGTGTTGAATGCAAGCTGTAATTTAAAAATAAGAGGTATCAGTTTTGTAAAAGAGGGGTGTGTGTGTCCAATAATGAACTATCAGAAAGAGAACTTAAGGAAACAACCTAAGCCCTGACTGGTGTGGCTCAGTGGATTGAGCACTGGCCTATGAACCAAAGGGTCACCAGTTTGATTCCCAGTCAGGGCACATGCCTGGGTTGTGGACCAGGTCCCCAGTAGGCAACCACACATTGATGTTTTTCTCCCTCTCATTCTCCCTTCTTGTCTCTCTAAAACTAAATCAATAAAATCTTAAAAAAAGAAAGAAAGAAAGAAAGAAAACCCAAGCGCCCATCAATAGATGAATGGATAAAAAAGTGGTGGTACATAATATACAATGGAATATTACTCGGCCATGAAAATGAATGAAATCTTACTATTTGCGACAACATGGATGGACCTAGAGGGTATTATGCTAAGCAAAATAAGTCAGACAGAGAAAGACTAATATAATATATTTCAGTTGTATATAGAATCTAAAGAACAAAATAAACAAGCAAACAAAAGAGAAATAGACTCATAGATATGGAGAACAAACTGAGGGTTGCCATATGAGGGAGGGCTTGTGGGGCTGGGAGAAAAGGGTGAAGGGATTAAGAAGTGCTAAATGGTAGTTGCAAAATAGTCACAGGGATGTTAAAGTACAGTACAGGGAATTTAATTAATATTGTAGTAACTATGTATAGTGCCAGGTAGGTATTAGAATTATTGGGGGATCACTTCATAAATTATATAATTATCTAACCTCTCTGCTGTATACCTGAAACTAATATAAAATAATATTGAATGTCAGCTATAATTGAAAATTAAAATTTAGAAAGTAAAAAAATACACCTTTCCTCTCTCACTAGTTAAAAAACGGGGTGTGTGTACGTATGTATGTATGTATGTCCATCCCCACAGAGGAGGAAGGGCCAGATATGAATAAAACATCAGGCGTATGATTTAACCAGGAACAGATCACACTTATGTGTAATCATTTCATTTTAGAACAAAACGATTTTAATCATAGCCTGTTTTGCTTCTACTTCTAAATCACAAAAAGGCAGCAGAAACTAACACAATGTTTATGCTGTGATTTTTGTGACTTCCTTTTTTTTTATTTTTTAAAAGATTTTATTTATTTATTTTTAGATAGAGGGGAAGAAAGGGAGAAAGAGAAGGAGAGAAACATCAGTGTGTGAGAGACTCATCAATTGGCTGCCTCTTGCACGCCCCCATGTGGGGGCCTGGTCTGCAATCCAGGCATGTGCCCTGACCAGGAATCAACCAGTGACCCTCCACTCTGTGGGATGAAGCTCTGCCCACTGAGTTACACCAGTTAGGGCTTGAGACCTCCTTCCTGGAGATTTAGAGGCTGTTACAGTCTTGAGTGTGCTGATACCAAGTGTAATCTCCGGTCTGTCTGTCCTCTGCCTTCAGTTCATCCCGATGCCGGTACTCTATGGAGTCTTCCTCTACATGGGAGTCTCTTCGCTGCAGGGGATTCAGGTATCGTATGGCTCAGCCAGGGCAGTGTCTTCTTACTGTGAGCTCACTTGCCCTCACCAGGGCGGGACAGCTCTAGCACAAGCTAGTTCTTGAGAAACCTTTTCCTAGTCTTGCTGGTTAAGCTATTTTAGACATTTCTTTGGACACTGGGCAAAATAGAGCCATGTTGGCATGAGGGTACAGGGACTTACAGGGTAGCCTGGCTTGATGTCATGGTTCCAGTCATTTGTTACTTTTTCAACAATTAGTAGACACATTAAATACTAGGTGCTTTTTCAGATGCTGGTAAACTTAGATATGAAAGGTTGGTCAAGAACCAAACTGGCTTCCACACATGGACAGTGCTAGTTTTAGTGCCAGGCTGAAGTGTCAGAGAGGGACCGTAACTGGGGGTACACTGGTGAAGAAGAGGTCGGGGAGTAGTGGGGGCTGCTCCAGGTAAGCACGTGGCACTTTCCGGCACACTCTGCCGTTTCCCATCTGTCAGCTCATTACTCTGAGTCCTTTGAACAGAGAAACTCTGGAGCTTGTCACTGATTACTTGGGTACCCAAGATGATACAGTGACTTAGCTGCTTCTGCTGTTGGCGGCTGGTTCCTCTCTGTTTTTATGGAATGTCCAGTGGTCATTCCTCTACACCAAGTTGTAATGTGGCTCTGAACAGGTTATTTAATCTCCATAGACCTGTTTTCCATTTTATAATATAAGGAAGGTCATATTTTCTATATCTGGAATGTTAGGAGGTTTCATGTTGTTTTACTATAAATAATAATGAGTATCGCCAAACTTCATTAATAACCAGGAAGAGATTTAGTTTTGATAATAGAAAGATACAGTTGCCTTATTTTATTTTCAACAATCCCTAAGAAAGAGCTCGCTCTGGAGCCACACCGTGGGATAGAAGAAAGAAATTTGAACCTAGAATTTAAAAAGATGAATTTTAAATATGACTCTTGTCACTCACCAACCTTGGCCAAATTACCTGTTCTTTCTGAGACTCAGTTTCCATTTCTGTCCAGTGAAAGTGGCATCGCCTGCCTTTCACAGCGGGCAATGTAAGAGGTGAACGGGCCTAACAAGTTTCTGACCCAGAGAAACTCTCTGAGAATAAATGCCAGCCCCCTTCTTTCAGTTCTTTGACCGCCTGAAGCTCTTTGGGATGCCTGCGAAGCACCAGCCAGACTTCATTTACCTCCGGCACGTGCCGCTACGCAAGGTGCACCTCTTCACCCTCATCCAGCTGACCTGCCTCGTCCTGCTCTGGGTCATCAAGGCGTCTCCAGCTGCCATTGTCTTTCCAATGATGGTGAGTTTTTTAAAATCGTTATTTTTAAAATTGTGATAAAACATACCCAACATAAAATTTACCATCTTAACCATTTTTAAGTATATAGTTCAGTGGTATTAAGTACATAAACATTGCCACCATACATCTCCAGGGCTTTTTTTATCTTGCAAAACTGAAACTCTGTACCTATTAAACATTAACTCCCCATTCCCTCCTCCCACCAGCCCTTGGAAACCACCGTTCTACCTTCTGTCTTTGAATTTGATTACTCCAGGTGCCTCATATGAGTGGAATCTTATATTTGTGCTTTTATGATTTGCTTATTTCACTTAGCATAATGTTTTCAGGGTTCACCCATGTTGTAATAAGTGTCAGGATTTCCTTCCTTTTTAAATGATGCATAATTTTCCGTTATGTATATGAACCACAGTTTGTTTATTCATTTGTTGATGACACTTGAAGTGCTCACAGCTTTTGGCTATTGAGACTAACGCTCTGACTATGTGAGTAATGGCAGTAGAAAACAGATACCTGTTTGTGTCCCTGCTTTCAGTTCTTTTGGGTTAATTCCAAGAAGTGGGATTTCTGGGTCATATAATACTTCCGTTTTTAATTTCTTGAGGACGCGTCACACTGGTTTTCACAGAGGCTGCGCCGTTTTACGTTTTTACATTTCTGCCAGCGGCACACAGGATTCCGGTTTCTTCGCGTCTTTGCCAACACGTGTTTTCTGTTTGTTTATAACAGCCATCCTAGTGGGTATGAAGTGCTATCTCATTGTGGCTTTGGTTTGCATTTCCCCGATGACTAGTGATGCTGAGCACCTTGTCATGTGCTTATTGGCTATTATGGGCTATTTGTATGTCTTCTTTGGAGAAATGTCTATTCAAGTTCTTTGCCCGTTTTTAAATTGGGTTTGGTTTTCTTGTTGAATTTCAGGAGCTCTTTTTAAAAGCAGGATATTGATCCCTAATTGATGAGGAAGTTTTGTTTTTTGGTTGGTCTTTGTAGGAGCAGCATTATTTGGGGGACCTTGGTGTGTGGATACATGTGTGTAACAGTTTGCCTTGTTTATTTTCAAGGCTACCAGTCTGCCTGTCCCTCACTCCTCCCTCGCTCCCAGCCCCTGACTTTTTGTTAGTCTGATGAGGAAAGGATTCTTCATGTTTGCACTAATTTGCATATTACTTCAAAGCAATAGAGTTCCAATTTAGAATTTATTACAATCATAAGTACCTAAAGTGGTAGAAGTGCACTCTTTTGAGCCACTGGGAGAGGGAAAAAGGTTGCTGTAGCACTAAGTGACTGGGACATTCTTACCTTCTTTCTAACTGAATCAAGGGCTTTGGAAAGGAGCTAGGGAAGCTGAACTGTGTATGGTGCAACAGGTGACAAGCTGTTTTCTAAATCTGGGCGGGTGATGAAATTCTTGCCACCTGACTGTTTCATCGCCTCCTCTTGATGCCTTCCTCTCTCTGCCTCCCTCTGCATCATGAGGAAGCTGAGAATTCAGAATACAGATATTGCCAGAATGTCTGTAGGTTTCTGCATTTGGGTGTTATGTTTAGGGGTTGATTGGTTAAAAAATAGCAAATTCCCGACAGCTCCAGGGAGGGATACTATCAACTTTGGATTGATGGGAAAATAGTCATTGAAATTCAGGAGAAATGTGGTCGAATTTAATAAGCCCGATTTGCCTCATTTTTTGTCTAGTCACTAGAGGTAGCTGGCGAACACCAATGAATCCAGGCAGGTCATTCTGAGTTATTTGTTCTCCTTCGGCTAAAGTGGCCCTTTTGGGGGAAAAAAAAGCGCAGCAATTGAGACACCCTGAGCTGTTTATATGGAGCCAATTAGCTGTCAGATTTTAGGCAAGTTATTCTCTTTCCTTGGGCCTCAGTTTTCCATTTATAAAATGATTATCAGACCAGGCCAGAGGGCAGAGACAAAACCACTGCAGCCCCATGATGCAGTCATAAAACAAGGAGTTTGTGGGGAAATGTACAGGCAGAGGATCAGAGGGACTCCAACTGGTCCTTCCAGGTCCCCTCCCCGCATGTGAGGTATGCTTGGGCTGTGCGCGACTGGCCGGCCCACCACACCCGCGTCCCTGCGGAGGCTGTCCATCCCCCTGCCTCCCTGCAGCCCTTCCCGCTGGCCCCAAGCCAGGGAAAGGCAGCTCTTAGGGCCGTCTGCAAATGAAGATTTTTCTCTTTTTAATAAAAGAATTAAATTAGTTACTAAGTGGGGGGGTTGGTATGCAAGTTAAGTAAAATATTGTTTATAAAGCACCTTAGTATCTGGTACAAAAGACAGTCAACAAAAGGCAACTATAAATGATTATTATCAGTTTAATTTTGCATGAAATGTCTGAGTCTGCTGTGAAAATAAGATTTTGCTTTTACTCCAATAAATGAGGCCCTTTGATTCGCTTTATTTATTGATTTTTTTTTTCAGGTTTTGGCCTTGGTGTTTGTCAGAAAAGTCATGGATCTTTGTTTCTCTAAGCGAGAGCTGAGCTGGTTAGATGACCTCATGCCTGAAAGCAAAAAGAAGAAGTTGGATGATGCCAAAAAGAAGGCCAAGGAGGAAGAGGTCATAGTTCTTGGACCAACTGTGCACTTTGGGGCGGCCTCAAATTACAGAATGTAGGAAAGGCCCCAGGAAAAGTCAGCATGTCTGGAATCCCAAAGGTTATATTTAGGAGCTGGGAAGGTTCCTCCAAAGGTGTTCTCAGCTGAGAAAGGATTAAGGATTCTTATTCCTGTCTGTCCTTCATTTTTGGTTTTGATAACCAGTTGTTTTTTTCTGTTTGTCTACAGTCTGCTCACCAGGTTCACACTTAGAATATGATCATAGAATCTGCTCTTATTATCAGATCTACTGGTTCATGTTCTCCCAAAAAGTCTAATTTCACAAGTATACAAAACCTATTATTTTCTGAGAGTATATGTTATGTACCTAATTGCAGATGATGTTGTGGTTGGCACCATGCAAAGATGACTTGCATAGGCCTTTCTGTCCCTCCTTATTTCCCTTGGCGCTTGGCATCTGCCATCTACACAATGAACCCTCCATCAACCTCCTGTGCGTGCAAAGGGTGGGTGTGTAGCGGAAAGAAAATACCAGACCGAGAACTGAATGAGCCGGAAAGTGTTTCCAAGTTCAGTTAATGCCTGAAATAGTGTCCTTTGCAATGCATTGTAAAGGACATTGTTTTCTAATCTCTTGAATTTTAAAAATGTTCTATTTTTTTTTCTAGTTTGATTGAGATAAGATTGACATGGCATTGTATAAGTTTAAGGTGCACTGCATAATGATTCGTATGTGCATTGCAAAACGATTACTGCAATAGGGTCAGTTAGCACACCCGTCACCTCACATAGCCACAGTTGTTTTTTGTGGGATGAACTTTTAAATCTACTTTCTTAGCAATTTTCAAATATATAATCCACTATAGTCACCATGCTATACATTATATCCCCAGGAACGTAGCGTATTCATCTTGTAACTGAAAGTTTGTGCCCTTTGCTGCCTTTACCCATTTCCTTCACCGCATCCCCACCCCTGGTAACTACCAGGCTGTTGTTTCTGTGACTTCAGTCTTTTTAGATTCCACATATAAGTGAGATTTTACAGTGTTTGTCTTTCTCTGTTGGACTTACTTCACTTAGCATAATGCCCTCGAGATTCATTCATGTTGTTGCAAATGGCAGGATTTCCCTTTCTGTGGCTGAATAATAGTCCAGTGTGTATGTATTTGTGTGTATATGTAATAACTTTATCCATTCATCTGTTGATGGGCAATTAGGTTGTTTCCGTGTCTTGGCTATTGTAAATAATGCTGCGATAAACATGGGGGTGCAGCTACCTCTTCGAGATAGTGATTTCATTTTCTTTGGCTATATACCCAGAAATGGAACTGCTGGATCATATGGTAATTTTGTTTTTAATTTTTTGAGGAGCCTCCATACTGTTTTCTATAGTGACTGCACCAATTCACATTCCCACCAACAGTGCACGAGGGTTCCCTTTTTCACACCCATGCCAGCACTTGTTATCTCTTGTCTTTTTGATCATAGCCCTGCCAACAGGTAGGAGGTGATATTTTATTGTGGTTTTTATTTGCCTTTCCCCAGTTATTTGGGATGCTGAGCCACTTTTTCATATACCCGTTGGTCTTTGTATGTCTTCTTTGGAAAAATGTCTATGCAGGTCCTTTGCCTATTTTTTTAATTGGATTATTTGGTTTGTTTTTGTTTTTTCCTATTGAGTTGTATGTGTTCTTTATACATTTTTATATTAACTCCTTATCAGGCATGTGGTTTGTAAATATTTTCTCCCATTCTGTAGGCTGCCTTTTCATTTTGTCGATCCTTTATTTTGCTGTGCAGACATTTTTTGTTTGATGTAGCCCAACTGGTTTATTTCCAGTTTTGTTGCTCGTACTTTTTGGGTCATACTCACATCATTGCCAAGAGCAATGTCAAAGACCTTTTTCTCTATATTTTCTTCTAGGAGTTTTACTGCTTCAGGTTTTACATTTAAGTCTTTAATCCATTTTGAGTTAACTTTTGTGAATGGTGTAAGACAGAGGTCCAGTTTCCTTCTTTTGCATGTGAATATCCAGTTTCCCCAGCATCATTTATTAAAGAGATTATCCCTTCTCCATTGAGTATTCTTGGCTCCCTTGTCAGGTAGTAGTTGACCA
The DNA here is from genome assembly GCA_004026545.1 of Mormoops blainvillei. Classification (NCBI taxonomy): domain Eukaryota; kingdom Metazoa; phylum Chordata; class Mammalia; order Chiroptera; family Mormoopidae; genus Mormoops; species Mormoops blainvillei. Next base: position 44,734 of record PVJD01001377.1, on the reverse strand, counting down.
TGTCTGCGTGGACTTATTCCGGGCTCCTGATTCTATTCCGTTGATCTGTTTTGTATTACCAAATAAACTTCACCAATTATAAGCACAAAAGCAATGGAAGAAAACTTTAAAGAGAGCACCGATAGACTTTACTACATAAAATGTAAAACTTCCAGCCATCCAAAAACTCTATACACAAAAGTTTTAAATTATATATATGTGTGTACATATATATAGATATATATGTATGTATGTATATATAGAGATATAAATACACACATCTTTTTATTTACTTACATAAAATTCTGGGTAGTAATGTATTTTAAGAAGAAAGTAAGGGGTTGAAGAAGTGATTTTCAGGATGATTAGCGATGGGTCCTTTAAGGAGACATCTCAGCAGAAACCTGAAGTGAAGGGCAAGTCATGATAACATCAGGGAGTAGGAACATTCCAGGCCAGGGGAACAGCACATGTGAAGGTCTTGAAGCAGGATGAGCTTGGTATGCTGGGAGAACATAAAGCCAGGGAGGCCGGAGAGGGGAAAGACCTTCCGCAGAGACTAGTTAGAAATCTGTGGCAGTAGTTCAGGCAAGAGGTGATGGTGGCTTAGGCCAAGGGAGCATTGGTGGAAGTGGCTGGATTTGGGACTTATTTTGAAGATAGAAGCTGACAGGTTTTGCTAATTATGTTGAGGATGGGTGAGAGAGAAATCAAGGACAATACTTAGATTTAGGAGTGAGCAATTAGATCAATGGTTGTGCTATTTATTAATATGGGGAAGACCTAACAGCAAGTTTGAGATGAAAATCAAGGGATACCTTTTAGATGTTAAGTATAAGGTGGTTAGTAAATATTATATTGCACTACTTTCTATATTGTCCTTATTTCTAAGAAAATGCTTTATAAAATTATTTTTAAAACTAAATCAAATTAAGAAGTGAAGATTTCACCCCAAAATTTCATGTCAGCATTCAACATTTATGGTCATTTCTTTATGTTCTCTCTCTTTTAAAAAATTTATGTTTAGAGAAAAGGGAAGGGAGGCAAAAAGAGAGGGAGAGAAACCTCGATGTGCAAGAGAAACATCAATCGGTTGCCTCTTGCACACCCCCAACTTGGCCTGCAACCCAGGCATGTGCCCTGACCAGGAATCGAACTGGCAACATTTTGGTTTGCCAGATAACACCCAACCCACTGAACCACACCAGTCAGGGCTCTTTATGTTATCTTTGAACCCTTAACATAGTTTTCACATAAGTGTAAAAACTGTATATTTGTGTGGGGGGGCTATATATATTCTGATTTTTTCTCCTTAACTTGATTTCAATTTCATGACACTTTCATGTTTCTATATGTCTATACAATAAATAATCATATTTATTCTTTTAATGGCTGCATAATATTCTATAACATTATCTCATAATTAATCTAAATATTCTTCCTTTATTAAAGTTTATAGATGTTTTAGGTTTTATTATTAATTATACTAATTTAAACATCTTTGTAAATGTTTTTCATTATAATTTTCTTTGTATTGATGGAATTATTTCTAAGAAAACATTTTATTATGGAACATTCCAAACATATACAAAAGTAGAAAAAACATTCAGTATTCATATTTCCCTCAAATTGCCTTATTTTTATTTTTTAATAATATGGTTGAATCAGGATCCAAATATGATCCATATATTGTAATTGGTTGATATGTTTCTTAAATCTCTTTAGGAGTTCCCCTTCTATCTTTTTAAATTTTTGTTGAAAAACTAGGTCTTTGACCTGTAGGGTTTTCCACCATTTAGATTTTACTAAATGTGTCCCTTGGTGTCATTTAACATGTTCGTCTGTCCCCTGTGTTTCCAGTAAATTGATAGTTGGGTCTAGATTCAGGATTTAAAAGAAATACTATTCCATAGGTACAAACACTTAGTTGTCTCTCTTTTTGTGATGAATTAAATCTAGGAAAGAACATAGTCATACTTTTTTATTAAAAATATGAGAACAATTAGGTAGAAATTGTGGTGATAGAAAAAAAAATGGGCTGGTGTTGACTTAGGGTTTTACTTGGTCCATGATATAATAATATCTCCTTTTCTTCCAGGAGGCTGAGAAAATGCTAGAAATAGGGGGAGACAAGTTCCCCTTAGAGAGCAGGAAGTTACTAAGTAGTCCTGGAAAGAACAACAATTTCAGGTAAAATTTTCACAACACTAAAGAGTCGCCTGTTTTGGTTATTCAATGAACATCTGGCTTTGTGTGTGTGTGTTGGGGGTGGGGTGTCACAATTGCAGCTACTGGTATAAAAAGCTAACGCTCATTCTCCCAGTTCTAACATGTGAAAACACCTTTTCCTCTCATGGTTTACTGAGTACCTGCCACATGCAAGGAACTAACCCATGCTGGGAATCACAAGAGGGGCAGAGCTGAGGGAGCCCATGCGCTGGGTGTCTTCTCTGTGCCAGGACTATGCTAGGAGATTCACCATGTGCCCTCCTTTAATCTTTACAACAACTTTCTGATATAAGTCTCATCATCCACATTTGTACAGTGAGGAAACTGAGGCTTGGAGGATTTCAGGTCATTTGCCCAAGGTCATAATGCTGCTAAGTAGGAAGTTTAAGATTCAAACCCTAATCTGTGTATCCCTCAAACCAGGGCTGCTTCTGCCTTTCTCTGCTACCTTCCAAAGATGAATGGGATCCATGGTCCTTGTTTTCAGAAAGTTCTCAGCCCGGTGGCCATGAAATCCCCAAGCTTGGGCAAGCCCTTGGGGGTGGGCAGAGACAGCCCATTCCAGCGTAGCTCCTGGCATCCACAGTCCCACGAGCCAAGGGGGAACGGAACTGGGGTCATGAGAATCCCTTACTTCTGCCAGTGGTTTCAGCCCCTTTCCCTATTGAAGCTATGGCCCCCCACAAGTCGCAGGCAGCTAAATGGGTCCATTTGTCGTGTCATTCCTGGTATTTTGTTTCCACTATGTAAGAGAGACACACAAGCTGAAAGAAGCAACAGAGGGCAGAAAAGGAAGAGGGGATCTAGGTCATCTGAGTCCTGGACAATTTGTTGCCGAATCATTGAATTGATTGTGGTTTATACTGAGGAGGAACTGAGGAAAGTGTTTTCTTTGAACATTTAAAAAATTTTGATGTATGTATATATTGTGAAATGATCACTACAAACTAATAACATATCCCTCACCTCCTATAGTTTTCATTCATAGTTGAGGTTTTTTGCTTGTTTCGTTTTTTTGTTGTGAGAACACTTGAGATCCACTTTCTTAATCAAATTTCAAGTGTACGATCCTGTATTACTAACTATGGTCACCATGCTGTTCGCAGGTCTTCAGAGTTTATTCATCTTATAACTGAAAGTCTGCACCCTTTGATCAGTATCTTCCTTTTCCCCCAACCCCCAGCCTCTGCTAACCACCATTCTACTCTCTGTTACTATGAGTTTGACTTTTTGTTTTTTAAACTGACCCCAAAAGAAATGGAATGTTTGGACCTTAGTAAACTTTCTACAGGGTGTTCTAGAAGGAGCCATAGGCTTCGAATTCTCTGGCAGCAAAGTGGGAGCAGTGTTCCTCCTCCACTAGGACGCTCGCTGCCTTCTCTCTCGGCCTTCTGAAAGGAGACAGCCCGGCTCACAGAGAACTGCAGAGTACTCTGGGGTTCTAGGAAACCAAGGGCCGGATTCAAGGTCTTGATCCTCCACTTAACTGATGTTTGACCTTGGAGAGTGACTTAGCTCTGGGAGCCCATTTGAACCTTCAAATGAGGAGGTTAATAATCACTGACTCAGTGATAGTTAAGGTAATATATTACGAAAGTCCTTTGTTATCAACAAATGGGAAACATTTGGCCGTGTAATTGAGAAAATGAATGAAGAGTGCTTAGCCCCATGTCTGCGCGCAGGGAGCGCTCAGCAAGTGGGAGCTCCTGATGCTACCACTGCTGGCATCTCAGCACCGTCATCGGCATCCCCGGGTGGCCTCCTGGAGGAGTGCAGAATTGTGGGGGCAGTGCTGGCCATCACCTCCCCTGTCAGCCCAGCCCTCAGCCCCTTAATGGGCCACCTTGCCTCTCTACATCCCGACCTTCTGTTGGGTGGTGGTCATTATAGGCTGAGATATGGATTTTATTGGTATGTCTCCCATTTACTGTCCTAAGTATTCATTTCAGATGTGACCCCTCCGAGATCAATATATCTGATGAAATGCCTAAAACCACAGTCTGGAAAGCTCTCAGTATGAATTCTGGAACTACAAAGGAAAAGAGGTAAACAGAACTATAATGATTTTTATTTATTTCTGGCTTTTAAAAATATGTTGAAAGTAAAAGATGTTTTAGTTGTAAAATTGAATTTGCCTAATAAATATCCATTCCAGGACTGCTGCTAATCTCACAAGAATAACTGTAAGCCTGAAGAAAGTAAAAATGTTTTCTAACTACTTAAACAGATATGCTATTTCGAGCTGCCCATTTATACAGGTCCAAAGTCAAGATGGAATTATTTGGAGATATAAATTTGTTTGATCTAGTTAGCTCCCTTAATCTTTTTTCTAGTCCCCATTTCAAAACCTATAGAGCATTTCTTTGTTTCCTGCAACCACACAAACTGGGAAATTGCAAAATTTTCAGATAGTGTCGACAGTATTGACACAATTCCATAATGAGAATTATTACCTAGTAAAGATTTTGAAATATTAAATCACAACTGTTTTCTAATTTTGGAAACTAAATTCTGTGTGTTGTTTGTCAATAGTGTAGATCAAATTTAATCAGGTTAATGAAGAAAATGGAAGAACTTGAGGCACCTTTGCCTGCAGTGAGGCAGGCCGTGCACCCAAATTGAATAGCTTAGTCCAAATGCCATTTAAGTTTAGGCAGGCAGGTAACTGAAGGGAAGATCTTAGATTTTATTAAAGGCAGCTTCTCTAGTTTAAAAAAAAAAAAGCAGTAGGCTGGAAATGAGGAGACCTTTTTAGTTATCAATTCCACTCTGTCTGGCTCTCAGTTTAGTTAGCAGGAAAATGAGGATAAAACTTACTGCCTCAGCCATAAAGCTGCTCTGAGGAGAAACTGGTTATTTCTTCATCGAATGGGTTAAAATAAATCTGTGCTGAATGTGAGTGAAATATAGAATCTTGTTTCCTTCAGAGGAAAATCCAGGCAGCTGTCGAAACATATAACGCACAAGGTTATTTTTAGTTGAGAACTAGTCTACTTGTAAGTGAACTTAAAATATAGCCAGATCCAAATTGTGGTGACATCTTCAAAGCATTGTGTTAAAAGCAGGAATGAATCATGTATTCCCTTTTTGTCTAATTGTAACACTTCTATTCAGCCTCTTCAACTAAAAGTCTTTGCTGGGATGGAAGATTTGGGCCAGGAGGTGCCTCAGGGAAGTTCTGGTTACAGAGAAGACGGTGAATCTCTCAGAGAAGGAGCAAGATCAGGTCTGGCCCTGCCCTTGGTCCTGTCGAAACCAGGCCGAAGCATTCAGTTACTCATGGTGTGCGCTGGAGGGCAGCCAGCTATCCCCATACCAGCAGCCAGATGGGAGCGTGGACGCAGAAGGCCACCTCCTGTTGGTACTTCTCCTCTTCCTTGTCTTTTTCTCCAGAACTGCCACCATTGAAGACCCAGCTTCCCATTTTCCAGACATTTTCTCCGAAACTCTCTGCTGGCCTGCCAAGCCATGTGGATCCATTCTGCCATTGAAGATTCCTTCAATGAGGTCCCTCTTCCTAAAGGATGGGGAAGGGGAGTAAGAGCAGAGCAGAGAGAAAGGGGAAGGCTCTCCAGTGCCGTGGTATCTGTAGGCTCCGAGGCAGCCCTGCGCCTTGGTCTGACCGCCTGCTCTGGGGGACGCTGGTCAGACTCAGAGGCTGTCGGGAGGGTCAGCGCTGGGCACGGGCAGTGCCCTTGACCGCAGCCAAAAGACGCCTCTGACCTGGGTGCATCTTCATTGTTCCCCAGCAGCAGTCCACATAGCCCAGCAAGAGCCTTGGATGATGAAAGGGCCGAGAAGGACATTGGAGCTGTTTAGCTTAGATGGGAAAAGGCTTGGGGAAAACCAATAATGATACGTGAGGATGAGTAGCTCCTCTGGGTTTCACTGAGGATAGCATAAGAGACTGAACTTAAATTGCTACAAAAGGGATTAGTTTAGACACTAGGCAGGACTTCCTAGGATGAAAATTTGTCATAGTGTCTGCTTTCTGGATATTTGGGAAAGGCTTGGTGATAGTTGTTTGTGAGTAGAAAGGAAGGTAAGATGTTTTTATTGGCCATGTTGTAGAAACATCCATGTCTTGCTGCTGTCTCTTGAGGACACAGTTGATTCCATTCCTGGAGATATCCAAGTGCTTACGTAATGTCTCCTTAGCTGCCTTAGTAGCAAACCATCATCAACTCAATGGACCAAAGCCACCTTCAGCCATGTGGTTTCTTTAACATCATGATTTCTGTTGGTTGACAAATGTCTGGCTCTCAGATGTAAAAAGCCATTTTGGAAAATGAACTGTAAGTGGTAAAATTAATTTTGGTATTTAGTTTATAATTATATTTATAGTTTTTCTCTTCTCTTTTGCAATGAATATCCATGGTTTGGGCTCCAGTATGTAGAGACCTTCCCTCCCTTTGCACACAGAATGTGACCAGCAAGCATGCCAACACCCAGGGAGTCCCATCGTATTAGTTTTCCATCCTGAAAAATCTTTGTATAGGGGGACGTTCTCTCAGTGTGCTCTCCTCTCATAGGTGAAGAGGTGGCTACATAACTATTGAATTTTGCATTCCTTAGACCCTTAAAATATATTAGTGTATTGTAGGCTTACTCTAAGGACCTGTGACATTGAAGGACTCCTGCTTTTCTTTCACATTTCCCTATTTCTTAGAGCCATAATTATTTTAATACACAAATGATTTTGAAAATATTTAACAACTGGTATAGGATGGAGACCACCCCCTCAGAACGGTACCTGCTGTAAACAAGACCCTTGTTTACGATGGGTATGCGACCCATCGGCTGAACGTCACCCTGCTTTCAAACGTTAAATGCTATCCCTTTGAGTTGTGGGCATCGTTCCTGGTTTTCCTGATGTTCTCCTTACAAGGCTGGTTTAGGGCCACGTTCAGTTTCCTTTCATGTGGCACGGACAGGAATAGGAATTCTTTGAACTATATGGGCATTCAAATCTTTGTGAGCCAAAGCTTCACATTTTATCATTTTCGGGTAAATGTCATAATCGCGCCCGTTTACCTACCTAATCTAGAAAAATCAAAAGGCAGCCTGTCCACGGGAAAAGCTCTCCTGCTAGCTTTCCCTGCTCCTCTCTGGCTCATTCCTGGAGTTTGCCTCCTTTTTTACCTTTGTTTCCTGAGAACACCCCTGTACCCTCCCTCCGTCTCGCCCCTCCCGTCTTCTCCTGCCACCTCAGTGTAGGGTGGCTGGTGACAGCTTCACCCGTTCCCCTAGCCTCAGCGCCACTCTTAGGAATGTAGGAGGGAAAAGCCCTTTATGCAACAAAACTAGGTGACAATGTGACTCAGAAAAATCTCTCTCCTGACACACTGATGTCTTGCGTCTGCTAGACTTCTTCAGGGTAGGGGACCTGTCTTAGCGAGCTCTGCAGGGCAGTTACAGGACCACACGCGCACTTTGGAGTCCTTCCGAGCCAAACCCTCCCAGGTTACTTGCCTTAGGAATGTCAGTTAGCTGCTTTCAAAGGGTATGCCAATATTTTTAGGCCATTAGATTTTTCTCGGACAATAGCCAGACTCATTTCTGCTACATCTCAGTGGTGGGAACCAGTCCCTATTCTTACCTTCCCTTGTTTCCCCGCTCCCACCAAGCCCTCCATCTCAGTCCTGGCCGCTTCCTTGCTCAGGTCTGTGGCTGGCGCCCGCGGTGGCAGAGCCAGGCTGGGCTGCGCTTGGAGTAGGAAGCCGGGAGTGGCGGTGGAGCTGCAGCAGCGTGCGTGTGTTTTTGACAAATGAAAGTCTGTCTGTCAGTTTTCATTGCTGCTATTAAACAGCCTGTGCACCTGAGCTGCGGGGACATCAAAATGATATCATCATTCCCCCACCCAGGAGCTCCCTGCTCAGACTCCCCTAATAGAATAACTTGAGGACAAACACAGGCTGATTAGTCTATAGAAAAAGGTGTTTGAGCTAACCATTGAGGACAAACTGACTTAGGGGTAAGAAAGCAAGGCAGGTAGGTAGCGATTTCCATGCCCAGGTTTGCCCGGGCCGGAGAAGCAGTCCGCCTCTTTTATGACGAAGGCAAGTTTCAGGAATCGCTGGGTGTTGGCAGGTTAATGCCCTGATGAGCTGGGCATTAGAGGCCAGGGGTTTAAGAAAGATGATAAGTGCAATCTTGCTTCAAAGGCAGAAGGACTGGCATTGCTAAGAGTGTGGGTTACTTCCTAGCCCATGACTTTTAGGGAGGGTCTAGAGAGAAGGTGAAGACCAGCAGAAATATGCTGTGAAATTGCCAAATATGTTTGATTACATAAAATGCAGGCTAGCCGTTTGTGGCTATATATGATTTCAGACTTCTAAGATGAAATAATCAGGAGGTCTGGTCTTTACCACACACAGCTGCTTTCCCTGTCTCCTTATCCATGTACATTTGCCTTTAGGTGAGAGGCATAGTGAACCATATATTTCCAAAAGGCAGTGTGAACATTTGCTATTTCTCTTTGGGGTGTCACTGGCTTTTAAATTAGTCACAAATGGCCCTGGCTGGTGTGGCTCAGTGGATTGAGTGCTGGACTGTGAAGCAAAGGGTTGCCGGTTCGATTCCCAGTCCGGGCACATGCCTGGGTTGCAGGCTGGATCCCCAGTGGGGTGCACCGGGAGGCAACCACACACTGATGTTTCCCTCTCTTTCTCCCTCTCATCCCCTCTCTTTAAAAATAAATAAAATCTTTTTAAAAAAATAACTAAAACCCAACATTGAATTGTTTAAAAAATAAAATAAATTAGTCATAAATGTTTGAGAAAAACATGGAATATGCTTCGTCTCAGGCTTGGTTGATATCTCAGGCTCTGACCACTGTGACTTTCTAGAGGTCTCTTGATCTAAGAGTCTGTAGCTTCTGGTCTTCCAGAACAGACAACTCCCAGCTCTACTTTATTTTCTACCTACTCAGCTCCAGACTTTCCTCTTAGGAGCCAGCAATTCTCCCAGCATCTTCTCCGTTGATTTCAATGTCCATGTTCTGAGTCTCCATGTTTTCCTGAAGCACAGGAGAGGGACCAGCCCAGGTCCCCTGGCTTTCCTTTCAACCAGCCTAAGAAGCACTATCTAGTATGTCCCCTCCACTACTTTACCAACTTCTCTAAGTTTCTTCTTTTACCAAAGAGTTAGCACCTTCTCTTAACGTAACTGAACAAAAAATGGAAGTCCGGCTGCCTGCCACCATTAAAGCCAAACTAGTGAGGCAGCTGTGGGTGCAAAAGGAAAGAGGTTTTATTCAGGTGCTGCGCGATCTGAGAGAATGGCAGATTCCCATCTCAAAGCCCATTCCCTCTTGCTGCCATGGAAAAAGCCCAGCCGCCCTCAGCAAGACCAAGACAAAAGCCAGTGCCCGTGGTTCCTGCTCCATTTTAAAGTGCAGTCCGTTGGAGCCTGTAAGCGGCTGCCAAGTGGTCTTAGTCCCCATTCAGGCAGCTTAGCTCGTTCCTGGCTGCTGTTCATTTCAGGCTCCCTCCTGGACCCTGGGAGCATGGTTGCGTGCTCCCAGGTGAGAAAAGTGCGCGAACACACGGACTAATGCATCACCAGGTGGGCAAGAGAGAGAGAGGTGAGTCCAGGTCAAGAGCCCGAGAGCCTCTTCGTTCCCCTGGGATTGTATTGGCTTGGGTATGATATAGACCAGGTGCTTTCTCAAAATGACCGCTCGACTTCCAAAACTCTCACCCGCTTCAGATGGGTCCACCTCCCAGCCAATCCCTTCTTTCCCCAGGCTACACTGTCAGGACTTTTTGGTCCTGCATCTCCCCTGTGCCGTTTTGACATATAGCACATGTGCCTGCCTTCCCCTGGCCCTAACCCCAGTCTGGTATGGAGCAGGCGAGGGCTTTTTTCTCTGTCCAGTTATCTTGCTAGTTTTTTGTGCTCAGGCCCTATCAATTGATATTTCTAGCTTTTCTCACACTCAGTGTAGGACCGTCCCCCTACCTCCATCTTGGCCAGTGGGTGAGGCTCTCCAGTGCTCCAGACAGACTGTCCACTAGTAACACTAGGACTTTAAACAGTGTTTGCTAGTTTGTTACTGCAATTTCTTGGGACTTATCACATTTCCAAGTCACACTCTGGCAGGACATTCAGGAGCCCTATATTGACTGTTCTCAGCCTTCTTGACTTTTCTTTCTGTTGTAGTTGTTGGGCCTCCCATAAGGTAGAAGTCCTTCCTGTGGGTCCTAGCCGGCCAAAAAAGACATCGTCCAAGATCTACCCCTTTTACTAATTCAGCTTTTTCAAGCACCCTTTCCTCTTCTTTCTGTCTTTTTCTGTCTTTTAAATTCTCCTTGGATAGAAGTTCTTGATCAGAGGTTCTAAACAAACCACCCGTTTTGAGGATGCTGAGAGAGGTGGGGGTGCTGAATAGTTCTGGGGCTTCTCGCAGAGAGGACATTGTGGTTATTTTTCTTATTTTGAATGAGGGTCTATGGATTCTCAGGCCCTCAGGCTCATCCATATTTCAGTGTGAGCAGAAAAAGACATCCTAAGACCAAATAGAAGTGATTTTTCTACCAAATCTATTTTTTATGATTCTTGGCACCCTTGGTCTCTCACATTAATTATAGAGAATGGGCAGTTGACTCAGTTAACATTTCTTTACCAGAAAGGAGGCTAATTTTCATCACGAAAGAGATGTGAAGTAGCGGGACCCATCACCGCCTGAAGCACGAAAGAGGAAAGGAGTGTTACTGAATCTTTTCAGTAGGAAAATCCAGGAAGTGGAATGATTCACCCATAGGCACAATTTTTTTCAGAGATTCTGTGCTGCAAGGGAATGGTATGGTTTCTAAACCTTGTGAAAAGAAAAGGAATGACATTTTTCTTAAACCTAACCCACTTTCAGCACTGAAGAACACAGAACCTTTTTTCCTAGCTGATGGCATTAATATTCCCTGAGAGAGAGAGAGAGAGAGCTCACTCGCGGCTCTATCCTGAGCCCAGCCGAAATCAGCAGAGCTCGGGCTTCTCTCCGCAGGTTTGCAGTTGACCCCAACATGCAGGGTTTTCACACGTGCAATAATGTTGGAAACAGAAGTACCAAACTGAATGTGCAATTACCCCCTTTGCAAAAGAGGCCAAAATCCTCCTCCTCCTTGCTCCTTTCTCCCACATTACTCCTCCAAGATGGTAAGCCTCCCTCTAGTTTACCTGCATTTGTCTGATCGGTTCGATGCGGCTGCCCCCGCCCCAAGCGAGCAGGGCGGCGGAGAGCGGAGTGGCCTTCCCCAGGGAGGGGGCAGCTTGAGGTGCTGGTGCATTGCCCTTGTTTTCTAGGTTCTTCTTTCTAGTAGGTTTCATGTTAGAGATAGAGATATTTTTGTTTTAGAGATTCCAAAGTATATATTTTTAGTGTAAGAAATGTACCCTCCCCACACTCCATGGTGTAAATAGACCCAAGAACAGCGTGTCATCGTGTTAGCCCCATAGCAGTCTGTGGTAGGAATCGCGCCCCTCTCCCTCCCCACCAAGTCTCAGGCCTGGCTGTGGACCAGAGGAGGTGGTGGGGACACCTCTGTCTGTCCGGACTTTCCTGTGCTCAATGGGCGAAAAATAAAGTCTGTGTAAACTGCTCACACCTATGGTGTTCTTTGAGCTCGAACCAAGGGGCTGAGACAGTGCTGACCAACGTTGGAACTTGTGAAGAAGAGTTACAGATGGGTGAGGGGAGGACATGGTGGTGTCTGCTGAGTGTGCCTTGAGGGAGGTGTGCACAACTCCATGGGGCCAACACTGAACAGTCCTTGGGGCAGAGCCATAGGAGGAGGCTCTGAGGGCGCTCTGTGGACCCTGTAGACTTATGTTTGGGGGTGGGGGACAGGACAGCATGAAAAGAAATCCCATTTTGGAGACACAACCAGGCTGATGACGAATTGCTAATATTCAAGGACTCTTCACTGCTTAGAAATTCAGATGTTTAAAAGTCACTTGCTCCATGCCCTGGCTGGCGTGGCTCACTGTGTTGGGCATAGTCCCACAAGCCAAAGGTCACCAGTTCGATTCCTGGTCAGGGTACGTGCCTGGGTTGTGGGCCAGGTCCCCAGTTGGGAGTGTGCCACAGGCAACAGATCGATGTTTCTCTCTCACATCGATGTTTCCTTCCCTCCCTTCCCCTCTCTCTAAAAATAAATAAAATCTTTAAAAAACATATTTGCTGTCACTCCAGAGTTTTGGGCTGTGTGGGGAGAGGATGGGAGGTGCTCCATTTAAATCTCTTCTTCCCAAATCCTGTTGTTGGTGGGCTGGGGAAGAGGGAGACAATGGAGTAAGAATACAGAGACCTGGGATGGGGTAAAAGGTGAGGTGGGGGAGAGGCAGTCCGCAGGCTTTCTGGAGTGGCTAGAAAGGCGCCGCCTGAAAGCGCCCTGACACAAGCCTGGTGTGACCGCTAAGGAGAGCCAGTGCATGCTGGGCCTGCAGCCTGTAGACACAGAACTCACTAGGCCTGAGGCCTTTTGTTATCTTTTGGCTACTTTTTAAACATCCCCACAGTATACACATCATGTCAGTTTGTCTCAGAGAGACAAGCTTCAATTGTGGTAAGCAGTGTGAAGCCTGCTCATGCAGGGAGTGGAGCGGGTTCTGATGGGGGGTGGGGGGCGGAGCCTTTAGCTTTCTCACACGGGGGGCTGGCCTCAGGGCTGTTAAGAATTTCAGTAAGTAATACAGGAAAAGTGCTCAGAATGGCCCCTGACACGTAGGAAGCACATAGTTAAGTAACAGGCAAGCTGCAGGTCGGTGGTTCCTGGGCTGGTGAAGTCAGCGGCAGGCCCGTCAGGGTGGGAGTCGCTGCAGTTCTCCGGTCTCCTCGGGCACAGGATGGCTTCGGAGCTCCAGGTGCACATGAGCCGCCTACCTTCCAAACGCAGCTGCTCTGCATTTCCTCGGGTTCTCTTTTACTTATTTTTTTTAAATTACGAGTGGGGACCCCAAACTGGAATTTATACATAATTGTGTATTACACGTTTAAACGTAAGTCACCTTCAAAATACTCTCCATTTGATGCGATATACCTATTAAGACCTTTTTCCCACGGCTCAAAATAGTTTTTGAATTCGTCATTTTTGATGCCTTTTAGTGCTTCTGTCATTTTTCGTTTCACCTCTTCCACATCGGCAAAACGGTTCCCTCTGAGGAGTTTTTTCATCCGGGGAAACAAAAAAAGTCGTTTGGGGGCAAGATTGAGGGTGGAGCATGGGGATCTTGACGTTGTCGTTGGTCAAAAACTGCTGAGCACTCAGCGCCGTGTGGGCAGGTGCGCTCGTAAATCCCCCACCATGAAATGGGCAAACACGTCGAGTCTTCAAAAAAAATTTCACTGAAGCCAAACACAACCTCCCACAACATTGCCAGCTGGTGCGCTGACACAGATGGGTCCCCAGAACACTCACCCAGCGGGGAAGCCTGTACTGCAAGGGGCCTGCCCTCCAGAAGATAATTCTGGTATTTTGGGTCCCCCCTCATATTTACTTATTGATTTTAGAGAGAGGGGAAGGGAGGGAAAGAGAGAGAGAAACATTGACGTGAGAGAGAAACATTGATTGGTTGCCTCCCGGACATGCCCCAGCTGGGGACCGAACCCCTAACCAGGCATGTGCCCTGACCAGGAATCAAACCAATGACCTTTTGGTTCACAGAATGACACTCCAAGCCACACGGTCAGGGCTTCTCTTCCTTTTAAAGAGGAAAGTCTTTCCAAGAGGGTTGCCCGTGCGGAACTGGACCACACGCCTGTGTCTTAGGTGTGACAGGCGGGTTGGGGGTGGGGGTGGTCCTTGTTGGATATGGAGCAATTAGGCTCCGTCCTCTGGGGTTGGACCCATCTTCTTTGACCATGTTGCTACTCCAATACTTGTGCAAAATTAGGATCCTGTTAGCAAGGAATGCAGCAGGAGCTGTAAGTAATTAAATACCCAAATACGTGTCTGACAGAGAACCCAGGAGAAACTGAACCTCAGGAAACTAGAGAACCTCACTGAGGTGTCAGTGGCTCTCCACTCGCCTTTATGCGAGATTCACTTGAGGAGATTTTTAACTACTAGTGTCTGGCTCCCACTCTACACCAATTAAGTAGATTCTCTGGGGGGAAACGCAGGCTCCGGTGTTTGTTAAATTCTCGCCAGGAGACTCTCACGTGCAGGCAGGGTTGCCTGACTCCGCTCTTCTGTGCCTGCTTCCCTTCCAGCCGGCTTATTCCCACCCTCTGCCTTATAAATGTCCCTCCTCCACACTGTAAAAAGCTCCTGTCCGGTGGCTCTGCGGTGTGATTGAGAAAGGCTCTCAGCAAACGGCAGGGGATATAGAACAGGTGAGCAAGGAGCAAGCTTGCCTGAGTTCGAGTCCCACCTCCGCCCTCACACTGCGTGACCTTGGCCAACTTGCTTCCTCTGTGTCTCAGTTCCTTCACTGCCAAAAGGGAGTGATAATACCACTGACTCTCTAGTTGTACGGGGGAGACCTCGAACTAAGCCGGATAAGGCAGGCTCCACTCTGAGCGCCCTCTGGGCCTCCTCTAGTAGCTGGCCCTCCCTTCCCTGGCCCTTCCCTTCCTCAATTTGCAGCCATGTGGTAGAATCAAGGGGAAAGGAGTCATGGTCACGGTACCCTTTGTGCGGTCTGCAGGACTAACGCGGGAAGAAAGAGGCCTTGCTTGGGCTTCCTGGCCTAAGCCACGTTCTGCAGCCTAGCCTTCCACCTGAGCCTTTCGTTTGGGGTTGTGGGCTATGAGGGCCATACCAGGGCAAAGTCATCTGTCCTTATTCGGCAACCCGCCTTTAAGTGTGCTCCCCCGAGGTCCAGAGGGGACAGGTCGGTCACTAGGAGATTTCCAAGCCCCTACAGGGTAATGGCATTTCTCTATTATTATCATAGTCCCCACCCCTTCTCAGAAATTACAAAATATAATCACCTGATTTCCCTAATAGACACAGTCGATAAAAAGAAAATGCCTTGACTAACCAGGCAAAATAGTATTAAAGTTTTTCTAGTAACTTTGAGCTGTGTGATTCTAGGACCAAGTTCGAGTCATAAGAGCCTCTATGTCCTCTTTTAACCACTGTGCCATCACTAGCACTATCATCGAAGGCCCTTCCTGGGCCTTTCACGGCCTCCCACGCAGGGCTGAAGCGCCTCATCAGAGAACCACTGACAACAGCAGCAGCGCCTGTTGTGTATGTGTGAGGTACGCCTGGTAAGCCCGTCACGTACGTTATCTAATCCTTACAATATGGGGAATGGGTACTATTCCTCCCAGAGATGCGGGAAGAGATGTGTCATCTCTGATGACACAGAGATCAAACAAATTATTTGAGTTCACATAGCGGTGGCGGCAGAGCCCAGAGTGCGCCCGGGCTTGTGTGTTCGAATCTGAGCCCTCAGCTTCCACACTGCTGGCTTCTAGGTTCCCGACCGTGGAGCTGGTGTCCGAAACATCCTGACGTATCAGAGAAGTCAAAGGACACCCTGAAAAATAAAAGCGTTGGAGAAAGGTGAAATTAGAGACATAGCAGTTACATCACTTGTAAACAGCAGGAGAAGCTGAGAACATGAAAAAGAATTCGGTGTTCAGAAAGAATGCCTAGGAACTGACGGGTATGCCACCATTTTTCTTTTCCAATGAATGGCCAAGGGAGACCATGACCACTCCTGGGCCATCCCGGAAAATTTTTCTCAGGAAGAACTTTAGGACTCACTGTTAGGGTGTTAAGAGCTCAAGCTCTGATCAAATAGTTGGGAACCTGAGTAAGTAAGTGCTGGTGGCCAGATCGTTCCATCGCAATCCGCTGCATCCCTCTCCATACCTTTGGCTCAGGGGAGCCATGGCTTCCCTGCCCCCGACAGTGGTCAGACCCCACAGACAGTGCCGAGTGTCAGCAGAGGCTGCTGGAAAAACAGAGAAACCCGAAGCCTGCCCTTAGGAGGAACATTTGAAGAAAATGGAGAAGAGATTCAGGGAGTCCTGGCAGTTGGGTTTATTGTATCATTGTCCTCAAAATTCATGGTTTGAGCACCCACCTACAAAGGGTGTGGGGGAATAATACAGTTCTCCGAGGACCTACAATTGGACTCATCAAAAAAGCATTTTCAAGGCACAGAGGTGAGGACTGGGTTCTGCAGGATGTGGGGGCGGGGGGGAGGTGCTCCTTTCAGACCTCCAGGTGGTCAGGCCTCCAAAGACAACACAGGACTCGTGGGGGGAGAGCAGAGGGCGGAGGCTGGATCCCAGAGGCAGGAGCACTGATGGAAAAAGTTCCGATGCCAGTGAATTTCACTGGTTTGCTTGCAGCTGGGGGTTTTGTATAAGGAAACAATTGCATAAAATTTGGAGGCAGAGGAAAGAAGACCTTAAAATGCCAGGCTAAGCATAACGACTCTCCAAGCCACTATCAATAAGGAGATGTATGCTTATTGATGTTTTGGGAAAATTCATCTTGTGACAGAAGATTTGGAAAAGGGGTAACTGAAGTGGGTGGAGCATGCACGAGGCGCCAGGCCAGGGGCGACAGAGAGGAAGGGCAGAGGAAGGAGACCGAAAAAGTGACAGGGCGTGGGGGTGGGGAGTGCAAGTGCAGTGAACCTCAGTCTAATGCCATGTGTACGTGTAAACACAGTGTGAGCTTGACTACAGTGCTCCAGAGGACATTCCTAGGATGAACTTACCTTCTTAGGACGCAGACTGGGCTTGTGTTAGGAACTTAGAGCCAAAGTTGTCCGAGGGTGGAACTGGCTGCCTCGGAAGGCAACGAATGCCCAGTGCCGGAGATGTCCACTGGGGCGCAGGGAGCCCGCCTGCCAGGAAAGCTGCAGGTGTGGGAGGATGGACCCGAGGGCCCGTCACTCTGTGACAGGGTAGGGAGGGTGTGCAGACAGACAGCATGGGCTGGGGTGGGGATGAGAGATGGGAGGGTGGTGCTGGGGGAGTGGGTAGGGAACAGATGTCTGAGTCGAGGGGAGGAGGGAGCAAACGGTGCGGGGAAGAAAGTGAGTGGGATGAGGCTGTCTGCTTCGGAAGCCGAGAGGGGGCGAGGGCCCTAGCCCTGAGCGCCCCCTGCTCTGGGGCTTGGTGTTTAGGTTACATGGGTGCCAGGTACACGAACCTAGGTTAACAAATGGGGTTCCATAAAGGGCACGAGGGTAATTTTCCTGACTGTCTCCTGCCCACCACCTGCTATTTTAGGACTCCCAGGCCCTCTTGAAAGCCTCAGAACCAACTCATGTCTGCTTATGACAACCTTTCCATCCCAGGCCCTGGTTCCGGCTCTCCGTGCCCTGCCCACTGCTGAGCGAGACCCTGCCACTGCCGCCACCGCTGCCACCACCTCCATCACTCACTACAGACACGCTCTGCCAGTCCACTCTGTCCGGGCCACGCCCCTGTGCCCTGCCAGCGTTGGCTCACTGGGGCCTCCTGGTAGTAGCGCTGAGCAGCTCACTCGATTCAGGGGGGAGGGGCCTCCTCTCCCAGCGCCGAGGCTCCCTCTGCCGATGGGCTCCCTAAGCCAGGTTGCCTTACTTCCTCCCTCGGGCCAAAGGAAGAGGGTTCACCTCGAGCTGGAAATTGCCTGGAAGGCACAGGTCTCACAAGCAACGAAGGGGACTGAACGGGCTGACTCTACTACCAGTTCCCCACCTGGTCCAGTCGGCTGTGTCCAGTGTCAGGATCACGGGGGCAGCAGAGGCCGTGAGTGGGGGCTGCGCCTAGACGGAGGGGTGGGTAGGACCGGTAGGGAGCAGCATGTCTAATAAAAACAAAGTGCCATTCTTTGAGTGCTCAGTATGTGTCCAGCACCGGGCCAGCACTGTAAATGCATGATTGAGTTTTCACAGCTTTGACGTGAGTTTTTATTTTAGGGGTGTGGAAACCGAGGTGAAGATGGTTAAGTGATTTGCCTGATGAAGCACAGCTAGCATTACATGGCAGAGCTAGGACTCAAACCTAGGTCTTCCTGAGTCCACAGCACACGCGTGCTCAACAGCACATTGTGGTGTGTGACTCTGACCACGCTGGTTCAGCTCGCCCCGTTTGCTGGGTCCAAATGGGCACTGAGGGCTGAGTAATTTGGTTTGGCCACACCTACACCCACACTGACGTGCTTATTGATTCCCAAGTGACGATGGCTCGCTTGCTCTGTGCCGGGCACTGTCCCTAGTGCTCAGGACACAGCGGTGAACAAACTCATGGGGCTTCCAGTCTAGGAGGGGGTGACATAAATGAGCACATCACATTAGGGAGGAGGCGATCTCACCCACAGGATGGAGGGCCTCTGTAAAGGACCCCCAGCCTCCCTCCTGGTTGTCGCACAGCCCTGGGCAGGGGGTCAGGAGGGTCAGGAGGGTCAGGAGGGTCAGGAGGTGTGGGTTCTCGTCGTGACTGATCTTTACTGGCTTCAACTTGCTTCTCTAGGCTCCAGCTTCTTCAACAGTGTAAACAGTGGGGTTCTGTTCAGTTTCTTAGCTCACTTGCAAGCGCAATGTCCCCTAATGAGGGCAGAAATTGCTTTGCAGAATCCACCCGGGCTTCAGGTGTGGTGAGCCGGGAACCACAGAGGTGGGACAGGCGTGGAGGGTTGGATGTGTAGGAGTCCAGGGATGCATGTTGAAAGGACCAGAGACCGCTAGGAGGGTCCAAGCAAGTTGGGGTCTGGCATCCCGGGGGTGAAAGCTCGAGGCAGTGGCAGCAGGAGAGAGAAGTCCCTCATAGGACCTAGGCCCTCAGGGACCCTGTTAGGAACAGCCCGGTGCCTGTGTCCATGTGTGGTCTCCAGACATGTTGACATTGATGACAGTCCCAAGTCAGAGGTTTGTGGCCTTCGATCCCCTGCCTGGAAAAGGGAACACAGATCCATTCACATCGTCACTGGGTCACGGACTCAGCTTCGTATGGCCTTTAATGAGTTATTGGAAAAATCCAACTAGAGGGAACCTGCGTTATGTCACTGTGGAGATAGCCACATCCCTAGACAACACCGTGACCTTGCGGATCAAATCCCTGGCTCTGGAGTCTGTCCGGCTGGCAACATCCCAGCCGGGAAGAGTGGCGCGAACACCTACAGGGGACGGAGAGACCTGTCTGGGCCCCCAGATCAGCCTTCCTTTGTCTGTGTGACAAGCGGCTCGTGGCTGGCTCTCTCTCCAGCCTCTAGGGGGAGGTGATGAAAGCTGATCATCTCCCTACATCTGGGCCTCATCCTTCCGGCTTTCTGCTCCTCTAACACAGCCCCTCCCCAGGTCTGCAACCCTCATTCTTCCTACTGGTTTCTTCTCGTCCATCTCCCGCCTTGCACAGGACAGACATGCTAAGGGTCGTATCTCAGGAAACACCGTGGAACCTCATTCTCCTCTTCAACCCCAGCTCCAGGGCGCCCCTGGTTCCCTGTCACATTAATCCCCCACAGAGCCTGTGCAACAAGGTCCTCTCCCGCTTCCAGCTCCTCTCCCACCTACCCACTGCCCTCAACCTCGCCAGAAAGGCAGAACTGGATGAGGTACGCTGAATGGTGTTGGGCTCTGCCTAGTCAAATAAAACACACCTTTTATGGAACGGTGTATTGTAGGTATAATTATTCCTATTTTATAGATGAGGAGATAGGCTCAGAGATGCTAAGTAATTTTTCCAAGATCATACAGCTATTAGGGGGCAGATATAATTCCAAAGTCCTTTTCTCATTCAGCTACATTAATTTACCTCTCAAAGCCTTCCGGGGATGCTTTCTTAAGCTGTTTAAACTGATGCTCACTATCCAAATATAAAATTATTTCTTAGTACTAAATATGCTTTTTCCTACTCTACATCCTACTCCCTTCTCACCCCCCAGAGAGCCTGCTGTGTACATTGAGAGGAGGAGATTCCAGCCACTCCAACCCAGCTCCCGAGGGCCTTATAGTGGTGTGATTCCGCATGGGGGTGAGGCCAGAATTCTCCTGTCGTCAGCCAGAAGAGCACGTTCAGAAAGAAAGGCATCTGCCAGTGCCTTGGAATGAGCAGCACAAGTGCCTTTGCGCTGGAGTCAAGCAAAGCATGAGGGAACAGACCGTCAGGGCTTGGGGTTGGGGCAGGAGCCTGGCCTGCCCCTCCTTTGCCCAGACTGTCTGGGTCAGAAAGCACTGATGTTCCCCAGAGAGCAGTTCCTCTTTCATTCAGTTTGTGAGGAAGTGAAGGGGAGTAAATGCGCCTGGTTTCTTTCTTCCCAGCGGGCTTTTTGCACAGAACATCTTATTTGATCCTTGAAACTGTCTAAAAGCAGTCCTTCTTCTTCGTCATCTTCTTTTTTAAAAAAGATTTTATTAATTTATTTTTAGAGAGAGGAGAAGAGAGAGGGAGAGAGAGAGAGAGAGAGGGAGAGAGAGAGAGAGAGAAACACCAGCGTGAGAAAGAAACAATGCTGCTTAAGAAGTCAGGTTAACACCAAACAGATCACTGGCAGAACAGGCTCAGGGGGGGTCCGAGCTGAGGATCTGCGTCTTTGTGCAGAGAAGGTAACTCACCAGACCTGGGCTGCTCAGCCACTGAACATACCAAAGAGAGGCCTGTCTTCAGGACTAGCCCTTGACTGGGCTCCAGGGAGATAACCTTTCAGACCGTGGACTATCCTGCTTGATAAGCGTTTCTTTCTATGCCGAGGCCTTGAGCCACGTTGTATCAGTTTAACCAGGTGGTTTATGCCAACAACGTGACTCATGATCAAAGCCAGCGTTTGTGTGCCTGAGCCCCTGGATCACGCTGTATCCGTTTGACCTCCAGTGGGGCAGAATGCTAGAGACTGTGTAGAGATCAGTCCCACGGACTCTGCATGTGACTGGTCCCCAGTAAAAACCCTGGACGACAAGGTTTGGATGTGCTTCTCTGGTTGGCAACACTTGGCTTGTGTTGTCACGCACAGTTTCCGGGGGAGTTAAGCGCATCCTCCTGCAACTTTCCTGGGAGGAGATGCCTAGAAGTTTGGGCCTGGTTTCTCCTGGACGTCACCCTGTGTGCTTTTTCCCTTCGCTGACTTTAACCTGTATCCTTTAGCGATAATAAACTATAACTGTGGGCCTGAGAGCTTTTCTGAGCCCCGTGAGTCCTTCCAGTGAGTCAGTGCACTTGAGGGTTGCCTCGGAGACTACCAGCACCATGTCTGTGACAAAAGAAGCTTAGGAGCCGAATAACCTTTGTCTTCAGCTGCATCGATGCCTTTCCACAGAAATATTTCATTCATTTATGTATCAATATTTCTCGAACACCCACAATGGGTAGATGTTGCATTCCAGACCCTGGAGCACACCCGTCAGTCAAACAAAGATCTCTGCCCTCTGGGAGCTCGGCTGCTAGTGGGGACAGAGGGGAGCGGCTCTAAGAATCAAAAGGATACATAAGATGATTCACGCTACAGCCAAAAAAAAAAAAGAAAAGAGAAGAAAAAAACGGGGAGCCAGTGCGGGAATGCAGGGCGCTCGGCAGGAGTGGGGCTCACTGCGAAGGGAAGGTGTGGCTTGCCAGAGGAGTTACCCTGAGCTTTACTGCTTGCAAAGTTCTCTGGGGACTTGCCCTGTCCCTAGAGTGCTGGGCAGTGGCCCTGATTCTTTAATGAGCACTCTAATCACTTAGGGAGCTTGTGAAAAAAAGAGAATCGATATTTTTAGCACGCATTTCCAGTTAGTTGGATCCTGGCGGTCTGAGCTGCACGTAGAGACGTCCCGCGTTAGGCAGCCTGCAAGGCAGCCCTCGCCTTCAAAGAAAGTGCCCTTCAGAGAGGCGGGGGCAGCTGGAGAAAAGATAACGCCTTTCGGAGCACTTCTCTGCTATGAATATATCTATGGGGCTTCCCGAGTTGATAATTGTTGAGAGGAGAGAAGTCTCACGGGATACATTTTGAGGCACTGGTGTAGGAGGAGTAAGGGGACAGAGATAAGAACTCTTGCAATGAATATCTGGATTCTCAAGAGGAGGTGTTGAGACACTGGGAGACGTCTCTATGGGAGGGCGAGAGTGCTCTGACACTTCCTAGGTTTTCCCAGACCTCTTCTCTCACCTTCGTGATGCTGGTCACCATATCATCCTGATAATTTACTGTCCGTGCTTTGCTGATATTGAGACTACAGCCCTTCATTTATTTTCTTGTCCTCCTTTGTTCACAGTGAGATATTGCTTTGTGATCTCCTATAACAAGACCACTGGCATGTTTTCTTTCCTGCGCCCACTAAGTCTCAAGAACTTTTGTTTTCTTCTTTTTTTTTAAATTTTAAGAAAGATTTTATTTATTTTATTTTCAGACAGAGGGGAAGGAAAGGGGAGGGGGAGAGAAACATCAGTGTGTGGTTGCCTCTTGCGTGCCCCCTACCGGGGACCTGGCCTGACCATGTGCCCTGACTGGGGAATAGAGCCGGCGATCGCTTGGTTCGCAGGCCACGCCCAGTCCGCTGAGCCACACCAGCCGGGGCTGTTTTCTTTCTTCATGACCTAAGTCTGTCTTCTCCCAATGGCTAGATCCAAGGTCATCACCTGGGGAGGCTGAATGTTTCACCCATGAGGATGGGACTCCCTGGCAGCACTCACTGTTGCAGGGACCCTGATGGCAAATGCCGACCGACTCACCCTTCTCAGCCACGGCGCCAGCAGCCTACCACCTGCCACCTGACCCAGCAGCACAGTGCCTGAAGGGACAGTCTTTGGTCATGGGGAGGCCGGATAAATGGAAGGGTCCTTGGAGAGACTAGCAAACATTGTAGGTGCTCTTCCTGACGCCCTTAGATCCTGACCACCAGCTCTGCGACGGTCCCACAGCTTCTGTGTGTTCACTCCTTAAGGCTCCTGTTAGCAACTGTCTTCAGGGGCTAAATCACAGGCTACCAGAGCTGCTTCGCCCAGATGCACCAAGAACTGGAAGTGCCTGCGAGTTCATATCCCTCTGGGGCAGTCGGAGCCAATGACGGATGGGGGATGGGTGCAGGAGCACGAAAGAACAGTTAGTGCCTTTGTCCCCAGGTGGGACAAACTCTGAGCTACAAATTATACCCCAGAGCTCCCTGCAGAATCAGGCCGAGGCTGGGACTTCCCGTGAAATCAAACACTGACTTCTTCCCCATTCTGCTTTGCCGGTACACTTACAGGAATGGGACTTTTCCTTAGGAAACCACTTGCAAATGAATCTTTGTGTCATCTGACCTAAGACACACAGGTCAAGCAGTAAAGCAACGGGCGCCCTGGGTCACAGTTCTTTAGAGCAAGGGGACAAAGTGAGGGATGGGTAGAGAAGCCGAACCTCTCCCCTTCCTCAGCCAGGGCCGCCCAAGCCTGCCTAGCTTAGCTTCTGTGGACAGGGCATTGTTGGTGCCCAGGGAGAGGAGGCAACAAGACTTCGGAAGGCCCTGTCCCACGGGAAATTGATGGAAAATGTAAACTCAGTATCGATTCCAGGCAAAGCCAAAGGTGTAAATCTGGAGCCCAAACCTGGAGCAAATAACTTCAAAATTCACACGGCGAGGACTCACTCTTCTTAGTAAGCCTAGAAAGCTGTCCAGACAGCTCAAGGTAGGCTGAGACCAACATGAAATTTGGCGGAAGAGCAGACTCCATCCCGTCTTTGCTCAGCCTGCCCTCTGCTGGAGACTCGTGAGCAGTGGCTGGTCAGGAGCGACGAAACCCAAAGCAGGAGGTTTCCAAAATCCGACGCAAATTCTACCCGTCTTTTCAGGCACCAGTTTAAATGTCACCTCCTCCAGGGAGCCTCCCTCTGTGATTCTTGCAGAGAGAAGCAAGTTCTTTAATGAGAGCACTCACAGTCCTTCACCTACACTTCCTTAATAGGGTTTGTCTGTCGTATGTCACGGTTATGTAGTTAGTACACATGTTATCTGCCCAACTAATTTGTAAGCTCCCAGGGGAAAAGCTGTTTGGGTTTTTTTTTCCTTGAAGTGCACTCCCAAAGGATTTTACACCTGCCCAGAAATATCGCCTACAACTAAGCCCTAAATTTACATCATTAAAGAGAGTCCTTTGAATTCAAATGTATCTCCGGAAAGACCCAATTAAAATGTAACTGGGAAAAGATGTAAACACGTTGCCTGGCCTGGGAGTCGTTGACCCCTTGGGCATTAGCAGATTAGCTGCACCCTGAGGTAGGGGGCATTTTTTCAGGTGACAAAGAAAGATGAGAAACAGAAGAATGGTGAAGGATAAAGGAGGAGAAAGTTCAGCGTGAGGCACTTTGAAGACAGTTGACTGAATAAGGTTGGGGAGAAGCTGGGGCATTGGAGGAAGGTAGGCGGGAACTAAGGGCCCCCTCGTCCTGAGGTTCCGAAAGGAAAGGTGGGGCACGCATATCGAAGGGGTCATTTTATCTTGTACAGAACTGAACAGGAATTGTTGGCTCCAAATACAAAAAGAAAACAATAAGACAAAAGTAATAAATAATTAAATGTCAGCAAAACAGAACATTATGTCAGCTTCATTAATCACAAAATTTAGCATTTCTAAATATTCATTCCCTTTGAAAAGAATTTGTGGGTTAGGTTTCCTCACTTCATAAGAATCCCTAAGTAGAGACAGTGACTTCTGAGAAATTGTAGCCAATTGCAAATTAAATATTACTCATAACCGAATAACTTCCAATTATAAAAATCCTTTCAAATTTTCAGGGTAAAATTATATTTAATGTGGGATGTGAAGGCATTATAATATATGCATTTGATATAACAAAAGTAGGAGTCCCTGGGGCTTATGAAGTTTTATAAACGACCTGGACTATCCAGATCAATTTCATCCACCCCCTTCAATTGCACTCGTGGTGGTATCACAGTCTTCACCCTTTGAGAAGCAGCTTCCTTCTCCAAATCACAGCTTAAATTTACCTTCTCGTCCACCCTCCTGGGCCACTGTCTCATGAGTAATTGACTGGTTAAATGCTCGAACTAGATAACTGAAAAGCTTTCCTGTTCCCAAGGGACTTTCCAGTGGTACCCACTGCTTTTCATTTCTTATGTATATTTTCTGAGCACCTTACGCCTTTACAAGCAAAAATTGAATACATACTTTTCATCTTCCTCTATTACATAGCCATTAATATACTGTGTACCTTGTCTTTTCTACTTAACAATCAAATCTCCTTTTCAAAACTTTTAATTATGAAGAAACTACTAGTAACCTACCCTCATCACAACGGTCAGAAGTGGGAGACACGTACAACCCGTCAGGTGGAAGAAGCAAGTTTTATCTAGTCAGAAAAAACCAGCTACGGAATGTAGTTAAAGTGAACTCTGAAGTTATTTTATGCAGAAAAGATTCGAACATCAGTGGAGGATGCCAAAGTCGGGGGCTGTGAAGTGAGTGAGCCCTGCAGACTCCTGATGGCAAGAGTGGCATTTTTTACTGCAAGAAAAATGGTGACGGAAAAGGTCAGTGCAGTGTCTTTCTTCTCCCCCTCCTTGTTTCCCTCCTCTCCCTTTCTTTCCTCTCTTATTCTGGATGGGAATAAAAAAGATTGCTCAGAAGTCTGGAGGAAGAGCCACGTGGAAGCAAAGAGAAGCCAGTTATTCAGTAAGAGCTGAACACACACTGATGGGGGTATGAGCTGAAGCGCCTGGTTGCAGCAGAGCTGCAGAGAACCCAACACGAATGCAAGAGACCACGGAAGCTAGGCTTGAGGCCGTACTTAAAGGAGGAAGGGAAGACCAGCCAAGGTTTAGTTAAGTCCTAACATGTCTTCTTGCATCTAGAAACATAGAACATTTTAAAAAAATTGATATTTACTTAGCGGCCACTGTGGTCCAGGCAGGAGGACACAGCCGTGAGCAAAACATATCAAGTCCATGTTTCATGACACTGACTCTCTAGTCAGGGAGAAAGACAGCACACAAATACATGGCAAATATATGTGACATAGTATCAGGTTGTGATCAGTGCTACAAAGACATAGAAAGCAGGGAAAGGGGATGGAAAATGACAGGATTGGGGAGAGATGTGACTTTTGACAGGGTAGTCAGGGAATGCCTTTCTGGGTGGGATGGTGTTTGGGCAAAGGCCCAAGTACATCAGGAGAACGAGGCCTCCCACCCCCTGTGCAATGAGTGTCCCTGGTGCGAGCAACAATGCGCGGCAATGGCCCGGCCTGGGCGCAGGCGAGGTTGGGGTGGTGGTCACGGAAGAACAGTGTCCCAGGAAGAGGGGGTGACAACAGCATGTAAAAGATGAAATAGAATAGGCTAGAAAAGAAAACATCAGAATATACTGTGTGTGATACATGTTGTTTCGGGAAATTTTTGTTTCCAACATATACGTGCACAACATAAACAGTATTTCTTAGAGTAAGTGCCCCAGTCGGAAAAGTGTGAAAGTCAGTGATGCGAAGACACTTAATCTGGACCTCGATCACCTTTACACACACACACACACACACACACACACACACACTCACATATACCTTGGAATATATATAAATACATATATACACTCCCGAGTTCTTGCCCTTAAACAGGCAGAGCGTGAATGACTCCCTGGGCCCCTCTCCGCCTCCCGCTTGGCTGACAGATGGCCGGACCCACAGCCTTCACTTCCTATTAGCTGCAGCAGCAGGAGCCCAGGTCTCATCCCCAGAACTGTGTTCCGGTCCCTGAACTGAGGGAGTCCCCTGACCAGTTCTCCACCCCTCGGAATCTTCATACCACCACCCCGGCAGGACCAACAGACAACCAGGACCACTGGAGAGTGGTACTCAACACGGAAACAGTGCACAGTTGACTGGGTGGCCAAGAACAGGTCTAGCACAGATGTGCTCAGGGAGACTTGAGATGCCCGTGAGCCCCCTCGCCACAGCCCAGCCCTCACCCCGAAAAGGTGCCTGGGCAGAGGCAGTAGATTCAGGGGCGTGGCTTGCACTGCCAGGTGGACGTCCAAGGCCCAGTTTCTCACTATCAGAGGGCACTAAGTTGTCTTGTTTAGTTGCAAAAGGAGGATATGGTTCCGACTTCACTTTTCTTTCCTCTCTCTCTCTCTCTCTCTCCCCAGCTCCCTTTTAATCATGACAAATGCTAAATGATCAGAAATCATGAAATGTTTCAGAAATAAAAAGAACTAAGTGATTTTCTGAATCTCCAGGTAAGGGCCAAGAGAAAGGGAACCTAACATCTACCGAGTCCCCACTATCCGCCAAAAGGTAAATAAATGTTTTCTCTCTGTTAAAAGGGAGAAAGTGGTCAGAAAGGCTGAGCAACTTTTCCAAGGCTGCACGGCAGGGAATCAGCGGAACTGGAATTGGACTCAAAGCTGCCTAGTCCCAGCTTTCTCTTACCACGTCATTTCTGCGTCTCTGGGGACACTCGGGGCCTGCTCCACGTTTTCTATTTTGCTACTTGGCCCTATTCTTTCTGGAGGGATTATTTGCTGACCCAGCAGAGCAGCTCTATCATCTGGAAATGCTACTTTTTCCATATCATGTGATGGATTAAAAATGGCCACTGCCCCGACCAGTGGGGCTCAGTTGGTTGGGCAGAGTCCCACAAAGTGAAAGGTTGCTGGTTCAATTCCCAGTAGGTCAGGGCACATGCCTGGGTTGCGGGTTCGGTCACTGGTCAGGGCATGTGCAAGAGGCAACTGATTGATGTTTCTCTCCCTCTTTTTCTCCTTCCCTTCCCCTCTTCCCCTCAAAAAAAAAAAAGTCACAAATTCTTTGCTGTTCTTTGTGTCAAGAGAAGGAACTTGGTTTTCCACTTCTTGAATCTGGGCTGGCCTATTGATTTGCTTTGGCCAGTGGAACATAGCGGTGGTGGTATATGACTTCCAAGCAAGGCTCAAGAGACCCAACAGCTCCCAGTTTGGCCCTCTCGGGATTCTGCCCTGCGACCACCACGCTGAGAAGTCCAGGATAGGAGAGCCAGTGGAGAGAGGGGCCTGGGTACCTCAAACATTCGTGCCCTCCCAACCAAGGCACCAGACATAAGTGAGGCCACTCTGTACCTTTCAACCTGGAATGCAGGTGCAGGAGTGAGGCCAGGAGAGACCAACATAAGAATTGCCCTTTTAATCCACAGGATGGTAAGAATTAGTAAGTTGTTGATGTTTTCTGCTACTAAATTTTGGGTGGTTTATGAAGTGACAATAGATAATGGATACATTTACAGGAGAAGTCATTGCATTGAGTGCTTTTTCTCTACACTGACCCACAGGGTTTTTTCTCCTTGCAATGGTACATATTTACTTTCTGACCTTCTCTCCCTAAGTGTTCCCAGTCCTGCATCTCCTGCCATGGGGGGAGAAACTACAGCTATCTCCTTGTGCCAATCAACTACATCACAACTAGGAATGTGTGTCAAGCATGGGAAGGAGTTGCTCAAGCCAGGAAACTAGATCCCTGTTTGAAATGACAGTTGCCATAGAAAAACAGAGTGTTTGAAACTGACATCAAAGAATAGTGGATTCTTCAGTGGCTGGCAGCTCACCACCTGACACCGGGAGGAAGCTAGCAAACCAAAGGGAGACGCAATGGCGATGGAAGAGGCCCAATGCTGGACACCGTGTAGAGTCAAGAGAGAAACAAAATAACTTCCAAGAAGTTGTTCCTTCCCCTACTTCTAAAAAATAGCTCTTTGGGTCTTTGGGTTCCCAGATAGCAAGACATCAACAGAATTACAGAAATCAATTCACTCCAACAAACAGTTCTAAGCACCTACTAAGTACCACGCCCTGTGCATGAGGACGCAGGGATAAATGACACCATTCCTGCCCTCAAGGAGGTCGGTTCAGAGTTGGTCAAGTACAGAAGAGTAGTTACAAGTAGCGGTGAATGTGAAATTTCAAGGTATCCGCAGCAGCTGTGATATAACATAGCAATATCTGTGGCTTCTTTTTTTTTTTAGTTTTTATTTATTTACTTTCAGAGAGAGGGGAAGGGAGGGAGAAGGAGAGGGAGAGAAACATCAAGGTGTGAGAGATACACCGAGAGACCGGCTGCCTCTCACACGCCCCACCTGGGGACCCGGTTCACAACCCAGGCAAGTGACCCTATAGGGAATAGAACCTGCGACCTTTTGGTTCACAGGTTGGCACTCAATCCACTGAGCCACACCAACCAGGGCAATATCTGTGGTTTCCATTGGTGACAAAGTCACAGTACTACAAATTCTACTGGAGTTTGTTGCCAACTTTCATCATTGAAGAGAATGCTAATTTTCAGTTAGTAATCAGAAAAAATGAAGATTTTTTTCCATTAAAGTTCACAGTTTCCCTAAATTCTATCAGTAGACAGTAGATTCAGATGTCTTGTGTCCGGTGTAACTTTTTTTTCACCTATACACCACATGCTCCCCTTCCCACAGCTTTACATCATTTCATCTGTAAATATTTCAACATGAATCACCAAAAGACAGGGACTCCTAACTATAAGGACATACTCATAAAGCCATTATCACAACTTAAAAATGAACAATAATTGCTTAATATCGACTAGTCACTTAGTTCGGGTTTGCATATTTGTTCATTTTCACAGTTTGTTCAAATCAAGAGCCAAATATTGCAATTGAATGTCAGGTCTCTCAAGTTTCTTTTAACCCCTATAGCTTCTTCCCGTTCTCTTCCTTTTTTCTTTTCAACTTATATGCTGAAGAAACCAGATCATTTGTCCTGTCCTCCTATGGCCACCATACCAGCTCTGGATGCTATCTGACTGATGGGGTGGCTGCTGGGGTCCCCTGGGAGCATCTAGCATCCAATGGTGCTGGGAAATGGTGGGACAGGGAATCCCATTCAAAGAATGTAGGAAAGTTTGAGATGGAAAAGGTATAAGGCAAGGTGAATGTTCTCACTAGTTTTACATACTGAGGAAGAAGAGGAAAGGGCAATTAAAATGCTTCTAAGTCTCTGTGCGTGGTTACGCGATGATTCTGAAAAGCACTGACACCCCCTTTTCCTCCTGCAGTTTGCTAAAGCCGAATGTGGTTGTTATGTCAATGATCAGAAGGCCCGAGCAGCATTCATGGGCTTTTAAAAATAGAAGTGTTTTCTCAAATACATTCTGTATATTCTTCTAAATTTTCTCATAGACACTTCAGCATTCTTTGACTCACAATTGGATTTGAAATTCACCTGGAATTGGGTTTTATGTGTGGTATGAGGTAAAGACGAAGTTCCAACCATTGTAGGGACCATTCTTTTCCCATGGCTCTACATCTATAACTTTGTCACAAATCGAAGGCATTTGGCAGTATCCACTAAAATTGAACATATGCATGCCTTCTGATTGACTAAATTCCCTCCAAGAGACATAGCTAATAGAAATGCATTCGTATGTGCACCAAAAGATAGATTCAAGAATGTTTATAGCAGCACTATTTGAAATAACCCTAAAATAAAAACAACTCAAGTGTCGATCAACAGTAGAATAGGTAAAAGAATCATGCAAAAAAAAAAAAAAGAACCAAAAAAACACAACCGTGAAAACAAGTGAGCTAAACTGTACACAGTCACTTTGATAAATCTCACAACCATATTATTGAGTGGGGAAAAAAAAGTAAAATAATATAAACTATATCATTCAACTTATATAAAGTTTTAAAATGGACAAAACTAATCTATGGTGTTAGAAGGTTATCTTTGTGGGGGAGAGCGGAGTCAGTAGCTGGGGGACCTGGGGAGGGTTTCCGAGGTATTCTTAGTGGCCTATTTCTTCATTTGGTGGTGTTTACTTTGTGATAATTCTTTTAAACGTACATTATAATGTTTGTGCTTTTTGTATGTGTCTTATACGTCAACCTAAAAGTTGTTTTAAGAAAGAAGTTGGATCTTACGTTATATTCTAAAGGAAATGAGACTGAAGAGAAGCACGACAGAATTGGGAGAGACCATCCATGGGGGTGGCCTTCCTTCGGTTTCAAAGTAGCTATTGCATTTCTCTAGCAAAGCACCAAAACATACAAGGTATGTAACGTACGTGCAAAGCAGTGTATGATATCTGACATAAAACGGTGGATACAGGAGAAAAATTAAACTAGTAGTAAGACTTCAGTAAATTTCCAATACTATGGACTGTAAAATGTATCATTATTTTAACAAACCATTTGTAGGGAAAAATATGTTGCTAATTAAATATGAAACCATGCTTTAAGGTCCCGGGGGACACATGAATTGATCATGTCGGCTTCTCATTGCTTTGCGGTTTCTTTGGTTTATTCCAAGGGACTTTGGCACTTTTTCCTGACTTCAGTTGTCTTATTTACTTGGCTGGTGCTGTTATGATAGACATACTTTTGCGTATATTTCAGGAACAAAATGAAGTACAATTTCATCTAATTGTGGGTCTCTTCCTTTCTTAGGTCTCTACAAGAGAATTTAGCAGTTTGACCATTCTTCCTATTGAAATGTTGCTTTATTACTACAAATTGGCCCTGGTTGCTTGGTTTCCTTGTCTTTTTGTGACAATAACCTTTTGTTTCAATGAGAAATCTTTTGAAAGATATTTTAAACATTAGTTAAACTCATTTACAGGGATGCCAACGGCATGGAGGCGGCCAAGTTCACACATGCGATGGCAGTGACACAGCTGCTGCCGGGCCGATGGTGGCCGTAAGCGCCTTCTCCATTCCCAGAGATGTCACGGCGGGAGAAAATGTGCATCTCAGAGTTGATGAGTCAGTGTGTTGAAGGGAAAGGCAAAGTCGGAAAACTAGTATTTACAGAGTTAGAGGAAGTCTTACATACTTGCATAATTTGAGCTAAAAATAAGCAGCGATGTATTTCAAGGACCCGGAAGAAAATCAGGGAATAGGTCAAAGGAAAATAACATGGTTGGCCTAAAATAAATGTACTAAGCTGGATGGAGGCCGATATTCCATGAACTTGATAGGGAGAAGGAGCCGGTGAGATGGTAGGGCAGTGGCGCGCTGGCGAATGTTTAGCGACTGGCTCTCCAGAAAAGAAAGTGTGCATGTCTGTGCGTTTATTACAAATTTTACTGATATAAAGGATGTGTAACACACAGTTCACAAATAATATTAAATATATTATGGTCTTTGTTGTAAATGACCCAGTAGCTGATTAAGTCTTCTATAAGGCTCTGGTACATTTTCCCCTAAATCTGTATCCTTGGCCAATCTGTGGTTGCAACTGACAAAAGAGTGCAATTCTGACATGAATGTTGGTTGATATTTTTGTTTACATGAGTAAGAGCGAAGTGAAACAGAAAGGCATACATTGCCACTTCACTCATTTGTCAATGACATAAGTAACTTCTTCGCTGAATTGCGTAACAGTCTTCTAATACCGAAGAAATCTTTCTTCAGTGTTTCTGTGTTATGAAAAGTGTAACAGCTTTGACACAGCACATTTAAGTTTAGTCTCTATATCATTAACATTTTCCCACCACCTTCTTACATCTGAACAATCAACAAAATGATAAATCAAGCCATGACAGGCAGTGTGTGCCAGTTGTCATGCTGTAGGTAGTCCCACCGCGGCTAATTCCAGCCGTCAGCATGGAGATGGGGAGATATGTGGGCAGCGGCGCTCTGGTAAGTAGCACGTTCACCCTGCAGATGAAAGAGATAACCTTCGGAGCACAGACACCAGTGAAAAGTAATGACAATAATTAGGTTGTGATAAATTTTAAGTATGTATTACCTTGCTTTAAACATAATTTATTTAATTTTAAGTTTGCATCATTTACTTTTATTTATTTATTTTAGAGAGAGAAAGGGGGAGGGAGGGAGAATGAGAAAGAGAGGGAGAGAAACATCCATGTGCGAGAGATACATCGATTGGTTGCCTCTCACACGCCCCCAACTGGGGACCTGGCCCACAACCCAGACATGTGCCCTGACTGGGAATCGAACCAGAGACCTCTCAGTTCGCAGGCTGGCATTCAATCCACTGAACCATACCAGCCAGGGCATGCATCATTTAATTTTCAATAACGGCTGTGTTTAATGAATGCTCACAAAATCCCTGAAATTTTGACTATCAGCTCTTGCAAGCCTGTATGAGTCAGCTGTGGCACACCTCTGCTTTGGGGTCAGACAACTTCAGGTTTATATTTAACTTTAGCAGTCCCTTATTCTTCAACCATGAACAACATACCTAGCCTCTTCAAGTCTGGGTTACTTCTATAACAGGGCTACTAAAGCCTACATCACAGAGGTGAGTGAGGATGGAACAAAGTCAGGTTTCTGAAGTGCCAAAATCAACACAAAGTAGAAGCACAGTGTTATTAGTTTTTCTCTCTGGTCTTACTCTTGTCTCATCCATCCTGCACACTGCTTGTTAAAATTATCTTCCTGAAACAGAGATATTGCTAGGTCAGCCCTCTGACTTACATGGGCATTAAGCACAAACTTCAATTTGCTTTCAAAGCCACATCTGACCAATCTCATTTGTTCATTACTTCTCAGGAGATCGTCTGTGCCTCAACTATAAATCCAGTGACATCTCCCGCACCGTCCGTGTGCACCTCCTCTCTAGCCCTTTGCTCCTGGTATTCCTTCCCCTTCCCACGAGCTCTTTGGACCATCTGTGCTGTCTTCTGTGTTCCCCATCCACACGCATCTCCATGAAGCTTCCCTTGTCAGCCCCACTTCACGATAATATCTAACCTGTATTGAGTACCGGTGAAGTGCCAGGAATTGTGTAAAGTGCTTTATGTGCATTACCCCATTTAGTTAGTCCAATGTAAAGATAAAGAAACAGAGGCAAAACAAGAATAAATATCTTGCCCAAGGTCCTACACCTGGTGAATGTTGGAGCTGAGATTGCAACTCAGGTGGCCTGACTCCAGAACTTGGGCTCTTAGACGTCATGTCCCACTTAACTGCCTGAATAATTACCTTTTAAAATAAGTTAGCTCTGTTTGTTTAGTATTAGTACATCACTTATAACGTGATATGTCATGTTTTTGGCTGTTTGCACATCTGGGTTTACGTGCTTTGTCATTAATACCATCTTCTTGAGGGCGGAGCCATTCATTTCTCAAACATAAGGTGCTTTACCTATGTATCAGGTACTGTACCAGGCGCTGGGAACAGAAGACCAGTCCTTGCTTAAAGAAATGACAAAACATCCATAGAGCAGGATACCATGCAGCTATAACAAAAAACAGGGAGGCTGTTTCTGTAAGGACATGGGAAGATTTCCAGAAATACTGTTAAGTGAATAGAAAGCAGGGTGCAGAACACTTTGTGCACTATGCCCTCTTTTGTGTAAAGTATGAGGAGGGGTCAAGAATTTTTCTGTTTTTACCAGTTGTTTTTTTTTTAAAGACACCACCCTTATCCTTATGAATTTCACAGTATGGACAATGTACTGTAATAATGCTATATAATTGACGTACAATGGAAACTTGACCTTCGAAAAATATGTTTTCTGAAACCTTCACAAAGCCCTAAAATAACAAATACCACGGTAGCAGCAAAGACCAGCTGTGCAATAAAGTCTCATACTCCCCTTCTAGAATGTAGAGCTGTTGGCTGAGAAGTGGCTTCTAGCAAAGGATTGTATTTCCCAACCTTCCTTGCATATGGGACCATGTGATTAAATTCTGGCCAATGGAATGTGGGCAGAAGGGGTGTGACCGTTTCTAGGCACAACCATAAAAACTTCCCACGGGATCTGCAGCCGGAGGTTGACATCCAGGAAGGTTCCGAACGACTGTGGCGCCAGCTCCTTTACGTGCGCTGTGCTGTACACCTGAAACCCACCGAGCTGCCTATGAGAAACGAAATTCTGCTGTGTTTAGCCAGTGAGGTTATAGTGCTTATTTGTTATTGCAGTTTGTATTGCCTTCATTAATACACCACGCTGGGACACAATTTTCCTCTCAAAATATAACTAATAATTTAAAATGGCTTCTTGAGACTCTTACTCATTTATCTTACCTGATAAGCATATTTTGGTTCACTGGCTAGAACATTTGCTGAAACAGTTTCACAAATTGATTTTTCTTATTTTTACATAATACCCACGGTAGGGTCCTCCATATCACAAGGCTATGCCACAAACATGTGTAACATCTCACCCTTTAAGTAATCCAATTATTTCCTTTTTTATTTTTTTGCCAGACTATATTTTCTTAGACCTTTTAACTTCTGTCTCTAGTGTGAACAGCTGCCGGCTTTCCTCTTCTTTTTATCCCTTTTAAAATTTTATTTTATTATGAGATACATTATACATACGGCAGAGGGCATAAACCAGAGAGCACAATTTTCAAGGAAAATCGGAAGACAGAGGCATGTGAAATGCCACCCCAGGCAAGAAACAAAACATTGCCAGGCCCCAGGAAGCCTTCGGCTGTCTCTTCCCAGCTGCAGTTTCTCTTCCTTCCCCCACAGAGGTGGCCACTACCCTGACCTTGATGACTCTTATTTCCTTGCTTTTCTTTATCATTTCACCAACCATGTCTGATCCCTAAATGATGTACTTGACCTGTCGTTGAACTTTATGTAACGGGGGTAATCGGTTACATCTGCATCGCGTCTTGCTTCTGTGTCCAACATGTTTGTAAGGGTGTCCCGTGTTGTTTCATGCAGCTCTAGTTAGTGCACTTTTGTTGCTAAAGAGTAGACCTTTCTGTGAATGTACCACATTTCAGGTACTCATTCTACCGGTGGAGGACGCTGGACCACTGTAAACATTGCTCTCATGAGCACTCTTTCTCACGTTCCCTGGAGCAGGTGAGCATGTATTTCTCTAAGGTATATGCCTGCGAGTGAACCTGCTAGGGTATGGAATATGCCTGTCTCAGTTTGACCGGATAGCGCCATGCTGTTTTGCAAAATGGTTGTACTGCTTCACATGCCTGCCAGCGGTGTATGAAAGTTCCCTTTGTTCCTCATCTCTGCCAACACTCGGCGTTGTCAGACCTTAAATTGTTTTGTCAATCTGGTAGGTATTTCATTGTGGTTTTAATTTGAATTTTTGATTGATTATGAATAAGGTTAAATACCCCTTTATATGTTTATCAACCATTCAGATTCCCTTTTTATTTGAAGTGCCTAATTTAAGGCTTTTGCCCAGTCTCCAATGGCGGTTTTATTCTTTGGATTGCACGAGTTCTTAATCCTAGATCCGTGTTAGTTATATGTGTTTCACATAGTTTCCCTACCCAACATCTTGTCTTTTTGCGTTCCTTATGGTAACTTTTGGAAGTAGACACTCAATTTTATCAGGTCTGGATTTATCCTTTATAGATAGTGCTTTTTGTGTCTTGTTTAAGAGACCCTCCTTTCCCCTGAGGTCATAAAGTTATTTTCAAGTATTATATTCAAAACTATTATAATCTAGCTTTCACATTGAGGTCTTTATGTTACCTGAAAGTAGAGGCCTAACTTCATTATTTTCCCTGTGGTTACCCAACTGTTCCAGCCCCATTTATTGAAGAGTCTGTCATTCCCCCATTGATCTGTAACACCTCCTGAGGCCATACATCAAGGGTTCATATATGTGGGGGTCTGTTTTGTGAATTTCCATTGTTTCATTGATCTATTTGTCTAACCCTGTACCAAGACCATATATATTTTTCTCATTTCAGTTTTCTTTTGTCATTCATTCAATGCATTTATTTTGAGGGCCTGATAAAACCTTTTCCAGGTACTGAGGATAAAGCAGTGAGTAAAACAGACAAAAATCCCTGCCCTCCCAGAGTTGATGTTCTAGTGGGAGAGTCAGGCAATAAACAAGGTAAGCAGATAAAACATACAGTATGGTAGGTAATGATACATACTAAGCTGAAAGATAGAGCAGGGAAGGGGAATAGGAAGTACTGGGGTGGGGCTGGAGTTTTGGATAAGATGGCCAAGGAAAGCATCATGAGAAGGAGAGATCTGAGTTTATATCTAAAGAAAATAAAGGAGCCCCAGCTGGTGTGGCTCTGTTGGTTGGGTATCATCCCACAAACCAAAAGGTTGCTTGCTTGATTCCTCGTCAGGGCACATGCTTGGGGGCGGGTTCGGTTCCCTGGGGCATGTTCGGAAGGCAACCAATAGATGTTTCTCTTTCACATTGATGCTCCTTGTCCTCTCCTCCCCCTTCCCTTCTCCTCTCTCTAATACCAAAAATAAAATAAAATGTTTTTAAAAATAAAGAAAATAAAGGAGCAGCCTGTAGCTCTCTGGAGGAAGAGAGTTGCAGGCAGAAGGATCAGCAAGGGCCAAAGCCCTGAGACAGGGCTGTGCTTGGTGTGTTTGAGTAATGGGTGAGGCCAGTGTGTGCGTGTGCATGCGTGTGTGTGTGTGTGTGTGTGAGAGAGAGAGAGAGAGAGAGAGAGAGACAAAAAGAGGAGCCATGAGGGAGGCAACAGGGACCAATTACAGCAATGGAGAGGCTTGTAATTCAGAGTTTGGTTTTTATTGCTATTAGAGGGTTTTGGGTGGATTAACTTGATCTGTTTAAAAGGATCCTTCTAGCCCTGGCCAGTGTGGCTCAGTTGGTTGGAGCATTGTCCTGTAAACCAAAAGGTCAGAGGTTTAATTCCTGGTCAGGGCACATGCCTAGGTTGAGGGTTTGGTCCCCAGTCAGATGTGTATGAGAAGCAACTGATTGATGTTTCTCTCTCACATCAATGTTTCTCTCTCTGTCTCTCTCCTTTCCTCCCTTCCCTTCTCTCTAAAAATCAATAAGCATGTCATCAGTGAAGGTTAAAAAAAATAAAAAGGATCCTTCTGGGTGTTGAGTTGAGAAAAGATTGAAGAGGGGCTATGGCAGAAAGAGGGAGATTGGCTAGGAGGCTGTTGAAAAAAGTCAGGTGAAAAATAATGGTGACTTGGTAGCTGTGGTGAGAGAGATTAAATTCTGGATTTGCCGATGGATCAGATGCGACATTTGAGAGAAAGGCAATAGTCAAAGATGACACCAGAATTTCTTCTTGGGGACATTTTCTACAGAGGAACAAAGTTTTCATTGTTGCATGAGCATTACTATACACAGAACACTGACCAACAGAGAAGAGGGGCTTCTGTACGACGTGGGCACTGGGCGGGACTCATCCACCACCACCTCTGTCAATAAAAATCAAAGGAGAAATTTTGGAGGTTGACTTCAAACAGGTTTTCTGGAATGGCAAATGAGAATTCGCCAGATGAACCCTGGGCCTTTCAAGTACAGAAATGGCATGGGTAAAGGTCTGGAAGAGTGAAGTAGCAAATCGGAGCTGGAAAGATAGACTATACATAAATATTCAATACATTGTGATTATTCCTTTGAGAAAAATATATACTAAATGATTGATTTTTATTTGGGAGGGAGTTAGAGAAAATCTTATAAAGCATAAAACACGATGTTGCTCCTTGAAAAATGAGGAATGGTTGACCAGGGGAAGAAAGACGGTCAAATGCACAAGCAAACGAACAGACATGACAGTGCATGGCTTCTTTACGAACTGCACAGGCCATGACCAAGGCAATGAATTAAAATGAGAGGAAGTGAGGATGAAAAGGTAGGTTGGGGCCTTACTGTGAAGACCTTGGAAGGTGATACTGTGGAGTGTAGACTTTATTCTGGGAAGTATAAGGAGCCTCAAACATTTTTAAAAAGTAAATTACGTGATGAATTTTATGTTTTAGAAAGACAAATTTGGCACCATGAAGAGGGACTTAAATAGGAAGACTAGGTCAGAAGTTGGCTGTGTTAGTCAGCTCTTGCTGCATTAGTGCTGCATAACAAACAACCTCAAAAGTAGGTGTTTCTCACTTGTGGGTCTGTGGGTTGGCTGCAACTCAGCTAGGGCAAGCAGTTTCCAGGATCCAGGCTGCAGGTCCAGATGTGTTCCCTGTGTCTCTACATTCAGCCTGAACCAGAGACTACTTGGGGGCATGTTCTTCTCCTGGTAGATCTCACTGCAAGTGACCAAGCCAAATGGTGTGCGGGCACATGTAAAGCCTCTGCCTGAATTATGTCTGCTGAGTTAATATTGAACTAAGCAGGTCACATAGTTCAATCCTAAGTTACGTGGTCGGGGAGACAAGCAAGAATAAACAAGACTCCATTAATAGTACCTCTGTCATTGTGGCAGAGGCAGGAGCCGATTAGGGCAACGACAGTGGAAAGAAGGGTATAGAGTCAAAGGTAAAATGGAGCAAGAGCTTCCAGGACCTAGGGTCCTTAGAAGTGAGGTGTGTGAAGAGACGGACATTTCTATCTAGGGTATATGAATAATAAATCAATATTTAGAGAGTCCTTCGTAGCTGCTTGGTACCATTCTAAGCAGTTATGTACACTAACTAATATAATCTTGTTTTAAAAACACTATGAGGCTGGAGCTATCATTAATTCCATTTAACAGATAAGGATACCAAAGTATAGTAGTTACACAACTTGCCCAAGATTATAAAACATGGTATGCTTGGATTTGAATTCCTGACATCTTGCTCCACAGTCCATGTAGCTGCCCACTATGAATACTGCTTCTCAACTATGTCTATCAAAGAGAGTGTTTACTGCACAGGAGGTATAGCAGTGCCATTGATAGGGTTCCAGATGCTGACCTTGAAGCTTGAGGTATGCTCTTGTAAGTGCAGTTTGACCAAATTAATTGGTAAATTATTTGCGAAGCTACAGTAAAAAGCTGAATAAGCCAAAAGTAAGATAAACCAAAGCAGGATGGACCAAAAGCCCACAGGCTAACACATGAGGCATAATGCTGTAGAGGATTTCACACTGATTGCAGTGAAAAGGAAGGCTAGAGTGAAATCTTCCACGTCAACAATATTTTTGCGGGGCTTGCCAGTATGGGAGAAGATGAGGAGTAATCTCAGAGATAAAATCTTCAGACTGGAGTCTGCTGGCATCACAGAAAAGTAGGGGATTAAATCCTGTTTCTATTGAAGGGAACAGTAAATTTAGAGGAAGCAGTAATGCCTGGAATGAGGGATAGAAGATTAAGTAAATTTGTACTGTGTAGAAGAAGGAGGTAGAACATTAAAAGAATAAAAGTACTTCTGCTGGATTTCTATCAGAAAACCCTAGGCGACCTCTAAAAGTATTGGTGAAGGCGGGGATAGAGCCAGAGGGTCATAGGCTCTCAGAGTGGGAAGGGCAGAGTCCTGCTTCGTGCTTTAAACATCTGTGTACACTGGGCATTCTTCACTTGTAGTTCAAGGATGCGTTTCAAATTGAACGTAAAGCTGTGTTTTACTATATATGCATGTGTTTGCGTGGGTCTGGACGTTTATCTGGGAAGAAAAATGATCCACAGCTTTCATCCGATTTTCAAAGGGGTTCTTGGTCCTAACAATGTCCAGAACAACTGAGCTCACAGTTTCTCCTTGAACAAACACTTTTGGCTCCTTTACTCAGGGGCTGTCAGTTTTGTTGCTGATTTGCTCTATTAGACCATCTTTCCTCATACCAAGCTGGCATCTACCTTCTAGGAACTCCTACCTGAGCGACAGTGGGTAAGTCTAATCCTTTCATCTTTCTAAATGGAAACTCATTTCTCAGTGTATTGAATTTTTTCCTGATATAAGCTTAGTTGTAAAAGTAAATCCTTGACATTTTCGATGCCCTCAAAATTCTCATGGAGTCAGCAAATATTCTCATATTTTAAAAAGTTTGTAAGTTTAGCAACCTGGAGCTTAAAAGTAGCAGATTCTTACTTTAAATCCTTGTAACCACACGAAGATGAATTTCCATGTTCCTTAAAATATTGGAGAAAGGATAAAGAAGTTTGCCCTCTCTTACTGTTTGGCAAATAATGTCTAATAATAGCTCCAAAGAGTCTGATTTTCAGAAAAATCAGCTTTAAAAAGGAGGGCATAGATCCTGATGGTAATAACCACACAGCTTTGGAAAATGCAAAATAAAAACTATTTACAAAGGCAAGTCTATTATGAAGGAGTGTCTCTATTTGCTGCGATTGGATTTTTAAAAAATCTGTGAACTCAAATTTCTTTTTAAAGCACACTGACTGTCTTATACATTATGCTACATAAAGCTCATAAAAACTCTCAGGAAAATAGGAATAGAAGAGACTTTGCTCCACCTGATAAAGGATATCTAGGAAGAACCTACAGCTAACGTCATACAATGACAAAAGATTGAATGTTCCCCCCCTAACATGAGGAACAAAGCAAAGATGTTTGCTCTTTCTACTTCTATCCAACATTGCACTAGAGCCCTGACTGAGTAGCTCAGCTGGATGGAGCATTGTCCTGACAAGATGAGGTTGTAGCTTCAATCCCCAGTTGGGGCACATACAAAAGTCAACCAATGAGTGCATAAATGGATGGAACAGCAAATTGATGTTTCTCTCTCTCAAATCAATAAATAAAAAAATTTTTAAAAAATTGTACTAGAGGTCCTAGCCAGTGTAATAAGGCAAGAAAAGTAAATAAAAGGCATTCGGATTAGAAAGGGAGAAACAAAACTGTTTATTTGAAGGTGACATGATCGTATCTGTAGAAAACCTGATGGAATCTACAAAGAAATCTATTACAACTAATAAGTGACTTTAGCAAAGTTGTAGCACATATAATCAATACACAAAAATTCATTGTACTTGTATATACTAACAATAAATAATCAGAAATTAAAATGTAAAAATACTGCTGGTGGGAGGAGGGTGCAGGGTGGAGGAGAATAAAGGGGAGAAAAGAGAAATAAAATGTAAAAATACTATTCAATAGCATCAAAAATATGAAATATTTAGGAATAAATCCCAGAAAGGAGAGCAAAACCTTTATCCTGAAAACTACAAAACATTGTTGAGAGAAATTCAAAAAAACTGAAATAAATGGAATGATATACACTATGTTGCTATGATGTCGATGATCTCTGAATTGATTTATAGAGTGATGCAATCTTGATCAAAATTCCAGATGGGGTTTTGTGTGTGTGTGTGTGTGCAGAATTTGACAAGCTGATTCTAAAATTCTTATGGAAAAGCAAAGGACCTAGAATAGCAAAATCAATATTAAAAAAAGAAGAGCACATTCAGAGGGTTTATACAACTTCAAAATTTATTATAACACAAGAATAATTGAGACAGTATTGTATTAATGTCAAGATAGAAAGTAGATCAATGAAATAGAATATAGAGTCCAGAAATAGACCCTTAATATACCTGATTAATTAATTTTTTCAAAAGTGCAAAAAACTTAGATATGACTCCAAAAGCATGATCCACAGAAGAGATAATATACATCATACTTCATAAAAATTATAAATTTCTGCTCTATGCAAGGCACTGTTAAGAGAATAAAAATGTATGCTCCATCTGGAGACAATATTTACAAATCACATACTTGAGAAAAGACTTGTATCAGAATATATAAATATCTCTCAAAGCTCAATAAGATAACAAGCAAACCAACTTAAAAAATGGGCAAAAGATTTGGACATTCATCCAAGAAGATTTACTGATGACAAATAAGCCCATGAAAAGATGCTCAATATTGTTGGCCATTAAGGAAATTCCCATGCAAACCACAGTGAGATAACACTGCTCACCTGTGAGAATGGCTAAAATGAAAAGAGTGACCATACCTAATGTTGTCAAGGATGTAGAGCAGCAATTTTCAACCGGTGTGCCACAAGAATTTTTAAAACATGCAATACCTGACTAGGTAGCCAGGGCCACTGACCTCTTTTCCCTTAGATTGTCAAAAAAAAAAAAGAAAAAAATGACAACAGGCAACATAACAACAGCCGTCCGGTGTGAATAAATAAAAATTATACCTATTTTTTTGTCAGATTGGCAAAGAATATATTTTTTGGTGTGCTGCAGAATTTTAGTAATGAGCTCATGTGTACCATGAGATGAATAAGGTTGAAAATCACTGACGTAGAGCAACTGAAACTCTCCTACACTGCTCGTATGAGTGTAAAATGACACTGCCACTTTGAAAAGCAGTTTGGCCATTTCCTAGTATGTTAAATACACACCTAGAATAGGACTCAGTCATTCCATTCCTAGATGTTTCTACCCAAGAGAAATGAAAGCATGTTTATACAAAGACTTGCACACAAATACTCATAACAGCTTTATTAGTAACAGGCAAAAACTGGAAAAAACCTAAATGCCATCAATAGGTGAATGGATAAGCAAATTGTGGTATATCCTCATAATGAATACTACTCAGCAACAAAAAGGAATGAAATGATAGAAAACTGAATAATCGACTTTCCAAAACTGAATAATCAACTGAATAATCACCTATAACTCCATAGGTAGTTATACTTTGCCTCCTCGCACAACCAAAAGAAACACAACAACAAATTTAAAAACAAAAGATAACCAAAACTGCCAGAAAATTGAACTATATAGAAGTCTGACAACCAAAGAATTAAAGAAGAAACATTCATCCAGACTGGTAGGAGGGGCGGAGATGGGAGTCAGC
The DNA here is from genome assembly GCA_004026545.1 of Mormoops blainvillei. Taxonomy (NCBI): domain Eukaryota; kingdom Metazoa; phylum Chordata; class Mammalia; order Chiroptera; family Mormoopidae; genus Mormoops; species Mormoops blainvillei. The sequence goes on along the minus strand of PVJD01001377.1, from coordinate 1,222 downwards.
GTAGAGAGGACATGTAGCAAGGCTGCAGCTAGCGGACTGGGGCAGGTAAGGCACCGCTGGTGGACTGGGTGGTCCCACGTTTGCGTGCAGATAAACCAGGAGGAACAACTGGAGAGTGAGAGATATTGCACAACCCAGGATTCCCGTGCTGGAAGAGAAAGCCTCAAAACCTCTATCAGTAAAAACCTGTGGGGGTTGCGGCTGTGGGGAAACTGCCAGTCTCACAGGAGAGTTCGTCTGAGAGACCCACAGGGTCCTAGAATGTATACAAACCCACCCACCTGGGAATCAGCACCAGGAGGTCCCATTTTGCTTGTGGGTAGGAGGGGGAGTGACTGAGAGCCAGCCAGGAACCAAGCAAGTGGCATTGTTCCCTCTTGGACGCCTTCCCAACACACAGAGCCATAAGACAGTGATGTGGGTTGCCCCATCCTGGTGAATACCTAAGGCTATGCCCCTCGAGCGTAATAGGCATGCCAAGACAAAAGAAAATAAGGCCCAAATGAAAAAACAGATCAAAGCTCCAAATATAGAACTAAGTGATGAAGAGATAGTTAACCTAACAGATGCAGAGTTCAAAACACTGGCAATCTGGATGCTCACAGAATTGGTGGAGTATGGTCGCAAAAGGAAGGAAAAAGTGAAGGCTATACAAAGTGAAATAAAGAAAAATATACAGGGAATGGAAACCAGGACTCAAATCAACAATTTGGGTCAGAAAGAAGGAATAAACATTCAACCAGAACAGAATGAGGAAACAAGAATTCAAAAAAATGAGGAGAAGCTTAGGAACCTCTGGGTCAACTTTAAACGCTCAACATCTGAATCATAGGGGCGCTAGAAGGAGAAGAGGAAGAGAAAGACATTGAAAACTTGTTTGACAAAATAATGAAGGAGAACTTCCCCAATCTGGCAATGGAAATAGACTTCTAGGAAGTCCAGGAAGCTCAGAGAGCCCCAAAGAAGTTGGACCCAAGGAAGCACACACAAAGGCCTATCATCATTACATTACCCAAGATTAAAGATAAGGAGAGACTCTTCAAAGCAGCAAGAGAAAAGGAGACAGTGACCTACAAAGGAGTTCCCATAAGACTGTTAGCTGATTTCTCCAGAGAAACCTTACAGGCAAGAAGGGCCTGGAAAGAAGTATTCAAAGTCATGAAAGGTAAGGACCTACATCCAAGAATGCTCTTATCTGGCAAAGCTATCATTTAGAATGGAA